>PVKE010015652.1:0-33131 GCA_004027555.1 Craseonycteris thonglongyai
TGCATAGTTATTTCTATTTTACTTTTTGACAGATAGAGAGAGAGACAGAGACAGAGACAGTTAGAGAACCGAACTGTGGGAACTCCCCAGTTCAGCACGTGGGTCCTGCCTGGGCCGGAGCCGGGATTCGATCCTCGGTCCTCATGGCCTCAAAGCGAGCGCTCAACCCGCTGAGCCGTCCCGGCTTTCCCCAGGAGCTATTTTAAAGTGAACACTTCAGATGCCTGTTTCGTACATTCACCAGCTCTCATTCAGAACATTTCCATCCAGAATAAAGCCCCCCACCAAGCAGTTTGTCCTCATTGTCCTCTTCCCCAGCCCCTAGCAACCACCTGTCTGTCTCTGTAGATTTGCCTGTTCTGGGTGCTTCATATAAATGAGGTCATACAACATGTGGCCTTTTGCATCTGGCCTGTCACTCAGCATGTTTTCCAGGTTCCTCCATGTCAGAGCATATGTCTGTAGGTTGTTCCTTCTTGTGACTATTCCATTATATCATGTACCACTCTTTATGTATTCATTAGTCCACTGGTGGACTGATTTGGGCTGTTTGCACCTTCTGGCTATTACAGTGCTGCTGTGAACATCATGTGCATGTATTTGCCTACCTGTGTCCACTTCTTTGGGCTATATACATAAGAGTAGAGTTGCTACTCACATGATAAATGACTTCTTGAGGAACCACCATTTCCATAGCAACTACACCATGTTATATTCTATCAGCATTGTACATGCATTAAGATTTCTCCACATTCTTGCCAACACTTTTTTAATAGCCATTCTAGCAGATGTGAAATTGTATCTCACTGTGGTTTTGACTTGCATTTCCCTAACACTAGTGATATGTTTTTCAGGTGCTTGGTGGCCATTTGTATGCCTTCTTTGGAGAAATGTCTGTTCAAGTCCTTTGCCCACCTTTTAATTTGGGTTTGTTTTTTTTGTTGTGTTATAAGAGTTCTTTATATATTTTGGATATTAAACATTTTCTCCCATTCTGTAGGTTGTCTTCACATTCTTGATAATGTGCTTTACTACATAGTTTCCAATTTTGGTGAAGTCCAGTTTATTTTTCTTTTGTTGGTTATGCTTTTTTGATGTCATCTAGGACTCCACTGCCAAATCCAAGGTCATGAAGATTTATTCCTGTTTTCTTCTAAGAGTTTTATGGTTTTAGCTTGTATATTTAGGTCATTGGTCTATTTTGAGTTAAGTTTTATATATGTGGTGTGAGGTAGGGGTCCAACTTCATTCTTTTGCATGTAGTCCTCCAGCACCATTTTTGATGGTCTTGGCACCCTTGTCAAAAATCAGTAGACCATGTCAAGGCTTGTCCAACCTGTAGCCCTCAGGCCATATATATAGCTCAGCACAGCTTTGAATGCAGCCCAACACAAATTTGTAAACTTTCTTAAAATAGTATTTTGTTTTTAATGGTTTTTGGGTTTTTTTTTTAGCTCATCAGCCATTGTTAATATATTTTATGTGTGGCCCAAGACAATTCTTCCAATGTGGCCCAGGGAAGCCACATGGTTGGACACCCCTGCCATACATTATAGATTTATTTCTGGACCCTCAGTTCTGTTCCATTGGTGTTTATGCTAGTATATACCACACTGTTTTGATTATGTTGCTATGTAGGGCATTTTTAAAATATAAAGTGTAAGTCCAACTCTTTCTTAATACTGTTTTGACTATTCTAGGCCCCTTGCAGTTCCATATGAATTGGAGGTTTGGCTTTTCCATTTCTGCAAAAAAAGAAAAGAACAGAAAAGAAAACAATGCCATTGGAATTTCAATAGGGACTGCATTGAATCTGTTCATCACTTTGGGAAATACTGCCATCTTATCAATATTGTCTTTCATTCCATGAACATGGGATTTCTTGCCATTTATTTAGGTCTTCTCTGGTGTCTTTCAGCAATGTATTGCAGTTTTAGTGAAGAAATCTTTCATCTCCTTGGTTAAATTTATTCCTAGATTTGTTTTCTTTCGGATACTATTGTAAATAGAATTTTCTTCATTTCCTTTTCAGGTTGTTCATTGCTGCTGAATAGAAACAGTCAATTTTTGTGTGATCTTATAACCTGCAACCTTGCTGAATTTTAGTTTTTAGTGAGGTCTTTGGGATTTTCTATATATATATAGAACCATGTCATCTGTGAACACAGTGATTTTTACTTCTTTTCCAACTCAGATGCCCTTTTCTTTTTCTTGCCCAATTGCTCTGCTAGAACATCTTCTGCAATGTGGAATAGCGGTGTGAAGGCAGGCATCCTAGTTTTGCTCATGATCTTAGGGAACAGTTTGTCTTTCGCCATTGAGTATGAAGTTAGCTATGGATTTTTCATGGACACCCTTCATCATATTGAGAAAGTTTCTATTTCTGATGCTTTTATTATGGGCGTGTCGTGTCTTGTGACTTGCAAAGCTTGGTTGTGCTGTGTGGTTTCTTCACTGCAGTTGTTCACCCTCCTTTGTACTTGCAGTTACTAAGTTGTTTGGTGTTGGGTTGTTGATCTCTCACAAGCAAACTTAAAAGACTAGTGTGTGCTCTCATACCAAGAAAGGAACGAGCAGTTGCCACATCTTTCCCCCACAAACACCCACTGTGTAGGCCCAGGGTGATGGGTTCTCATGCTGTCCCTTCTTTGGATTAACAGCCTGATTCGGATTCCACCAAACACTCAACTCCATCCAACAGCTCCAACCCCAGCGGCCCGCCGAGCCCCAACTCCCCACACCGGAGCCAGCTCCCCCTTGAAGGCCTGGAGCAACCAGCCTACGACGCCTGAAGCCACTGGCCCACTGCCTCGCCGTCACAGGGCCAGGGAGCCAGGGGTGGCCCCCAACACCAGTGCCAAGACTGAGCTGACCCTCCAGTGTTGTCCAAGGAAATGTAGAATTGATTTGTAGATACGGAGATGAAGACAAATCTTTATTATAATAATGATCAGTTTTATGCCGCGTTGTTTGTGGCGGTAGACCAGATCCTCGTCTGCACAGCTGTGAGGCGACACTGTTCCATTTGCACATGAAGGACCAGCACAGAGCCTCTCCCGCCTGGAACAGGCTGAGAGCATGTGGGGCTCTGCTCAGGAAGCAGACCACTCGGACAGCCTCAGAAGCGAGCCTGTCCGCTTTCCCAGGACTACAGGGAAGAGTAGGAAGTTGTATGTCATTCCCAATGTGACTAGAATTTTGAAGACAGGAAAGTCGAGATTAGTCTGTGGCCTTTATTCCTTTAGCCATTACATAGTCGGCTGCAGAAGTCCTTCTGCCAACCATGTAGCCATGGACAGAGGCCCATTCTGAGCGACACCCCTGCCCTGGGTCCCCTGTGTGAATCCATTCCCAGTCACAACCACCAAGTGTCACCAGTATCTACTACTGTGAAGTCAGCTTTGCTGTTTCCCACTCACTCCCACAGCTTCTGCCTCCTGCCATAAGAGGGGTGTCGTGCAGCCAGGCCCCAGGCCTGCTGGGCTGAGAGGAGGCCAGAGCCCCAGGGTGCCCAGCAGCAGGTGCCAAGACGCCCCACCCTACCCTGCCCCTGCATGGAGCCCCGTGACTAGTACCACGCAGATCATGTAGGCTTGCCCTGCACATTGGCCCTGCCCACACAGCGCGGTGACACTGTGCCTGCATTTACTCTTACCTTCCTGTATCACATGTGAGTCATCGGGTTGTGTTAAGAGGCTTGTGATTACCTGGCCAGCACACACAGCTTGTCCCCGGCCCAGGATGGCTCTCCCCTGCCCTCCCGTCGACGTTCTTGGAGATGCTGTTTGAGGCGTGCACTTACCTTGGGTTGGCACTGAGTGTGATGTGGGCACCACCGCCTGCCTGTGGGTGTCACATACCCAGCACCTGCCCGCCCACCTGCCCCCTGGGCCTTCTGCTGGGGCTGGCACCTGCTGGGGGTCTTGGTTTTTACTTTTTTAAATGTAAGTCTGAGTCTTTGTAATTATTGAATCGTGAGAACATTTTTGAACAATTTACCTGTCAATAAAGCAGAAGACGGCAATTTTAAAGTTCTCAGTGGTTTGTCTGAACGTAAGGCCTTGTCACCCTGAAAGTGTCTGGGCACCCCCAGTAGTGCCCTGTGCCCACAGACAGGACCGGCCTCTGGAACTGGGGCCTCTTACCTGCCAAGGTGTCAGGGAAGCTGTGCAGGAGTCCTGAACAGCAGAGAACCTGTCCACATGCATGCACACTGGCCTCAGCAGCCCTAGGTGACAGGACAGCAGGACAGTTACTGGGAGGGTCAGCTGGGCTGGGTGGATAACCACAGTGAGTCTGGCTCTTTAATGGGTGAGTGTCCCCAAGGGCCTGTGGTGGAGTAGGTTATATCTGCCCTGCTGAGACCCCCAGTATGTTCTTGGTAAAATGAGGGCAGTGACAGGACCTGCCAAAGAGGGTGGTGTGAGGATGGAGCAACTAGTGAGCACCTGGCAGTGTCCCTGAGGCTCTGCCGGTCAGCACAGCCTGGGGTCAGCAGCCCAGACACTCTGCTGCAGTGTGGAGCTCCTCCACTGTGACAGCCATCACTCAGGACCAGGCCCAGCTTCCTGTGGAGCCTCCATGGTCACAGTGGGTAGGGAATGGGGCAAACATTAGGAGTGCTCACTCCAAAGCTCTGCCCAGAAGGGGGTTTTACATCCCATCTGCTCCCATTGTCTTGGCAAGTCACAACAGCCCTGACCTCCCAAGGGACAATGACAGTCTATTCTCTAAAGGAGCCTGGGAGCAAGAGACCACATACTCTAAGGCACAGGTGAAGCCTTTCAGAAACATGAGGGATGGAGGCCAGGATAGCTCAGCAGTTGCGCACTCACCTTGCCCTCGCAAGACCTGAGGTTCAATTCCAGCCCCAGCACTGTGCAACCCCACATACTAAACTGTGGCACATCCTGGTAACCACCAGGATGGTTCCACCGCAGAGGTGCTTGCCTCCCACACAGGAGGCCCCTGGTTTGGTCCTGCCCCGCATGGCCCCACGTCTACCCGTGTGGAATGAAACCATGTCACAGCTAATGATGTACAGCTATGGAGACTGCTCTGATCCGTTCCCACTTGCCTCTCTCGTCTCATCCTCTCTCAAAACAAAATTTTAAAAATTTAAACACTTGAATGAAATAAGCAGCAAATGGAACCGAAAAATGAGAATGAACGAGGGTCTGGGAGTGGCCAAGAGGGGCCATGGGTCCAATGAGTTAGATCCTTGCCCCCAGTTTGATGCCTGGGCTGCATGAGGCCAAGACACCTGTCCTGGTTCTGAAACAGACTCTCAAGGATTAGCCACTTAAAAAATGAAATACTAGCTATTGGAGCACAATGAATGCTGTGCTGACACATGAACGCTACACAGAACCACGAGTGACAACCACATGCATCATGAGGCAGCATCGGAACAGGATGCCAGCCACAAAGCATGGCTCTAGGGATAGTCTATTAAAAACTAACCAGTGTCAGAAGCCAGCAGAGGTGTGGGGGCTGCTGATTGTTCCAGACCCAGAAGATGGTTACACTTGGTGAAAGTTCCTGATGGTACTTGGCAGTGCAATTTCACACATACTCAGCCAAGTGCTCACCTTCACGCTGCTGCCCCGTTAAATGCTGGGTGGGTATCCTACTTGGGGCTACTCTGCCCTGGCACCCACTCCCCAGGTCAGAGCCACCAACAGAATGGGGAGGGCTTGGCCTTGCTGTGATGGACATCAAACACCCCACCCACCCAGCAGCCAGCAGTCTTCACATGCTCCACCATTGTGTGGGGATAGCGCTGCCTCCTGCCCCCAACAGACGGGATCAGCCCACCCTGTTCCTCTAGGTCAGTGTTCCTGGGACCCCCACTCTGGGCAGCCCAGTCTGTCCAATCTGGTGTGAGTCCCTGTCCCGGCCCTTACAGCTTGGGTCTGAGCTACTGGGTGGGGAGTAGGGGGCAGCCCACCTCTCTGGCGCCGGTCGCCTCTCCCCTTTTCCCTTCCAAGGGCTCCTCCAGAACCAGGGAAACTGGTTGCAACTTCACAAAGACTCCTTTGGCATCCAACAAATAGTGCTCAGGGCTGCCCCCCAGCGGTTGGCCAGGAGGCCAGTGGGACGGGCTAAGGACCACCCCCATGTCCTGACTGTAACCAATGAGGGCCCGCCCTCCCAGCTCCCACCAGGCAGGAGCAGCAGGCGGTGTGCACAAGGACATCAGGTTCAGGAAACCCCTTTATTGGACGAGGTCACCCCGTACTTGGCAGAAGGGGGAAGAGGAGGGTGCGGAGGGAGCAGGGATCCCACAGGGCCAAAGACCAACATGCGGCTGGGCAACGCCAGGGTTGGGGGGGCGGGGACGGAATTTGGGAGGGTGAGCCACATCGCTGCTCAGGCCTCGGCCTCTGCAAACACTGGATTAACGAAGTAGATCTGGCTGGTGCTCCTGGCGTCCGCCTGCCCAGCCGGAGTCTCCAGAGACACAGAGTCAGGGGACGTCTGGTGCCCAGCTCCACCCTGGGGAGGCCCACACCCCAGCCCCCGCAGACCCCTCACCAACTCCAAGGAGCCCGCCACGTTGAACAACGGGTTGTGGAAGCCCAGGGGGGGACCGGCCGGCGCGGGGGCTGCCTCGTCGCGCCTCCTCCACCTAAGGGTGGGGATTCTCATGAGCCCAACAGCGCCCTGCGCACCTGAGCCCCGCCCCTGTACCTGAGCCCTAGCCCCTGCGGTTCCGCCTACCTGAGCCTCCCCCCACGATGCAACCACAGTGCCACCGCGAATATTGCCAGCAGCAACAGGAGCAGCGCGGCCACCACCACGCCTGCCAGCCTTGCCGCCGAACGACCCCCAACGGGCGCGCCCGACTCCCGGACGGTCGCCAACAGGATCCCGAGGGCCTCGCCTGCAACGGAGGGTGGCGCTCAGCCTCCCCAGAACGAGTCATGGCTGGGCAGGGATGGCAGTCAGGCGGGCGCCTGCGGTTACCGTGTTCAGCGACGTCCACCAGTAGGGCCCGGGCCAGCAGCCCCGCGCTGCCCATCTCGGGCCCGGTCTCCGCCAGCACCACCTGGATCTCTGTGCCGGCCTCCCCGCCCGTGGCTTCGCGGAGCCGGGGCGGGCGTGGCACCTTAGACATCGCTATTTGCAACCCCTGGTACTGGGGCTGGGAAGGGGAATAGGGTTGGCCCATGGAACTCGGGCCCTCAGAGAGGTGGGCGAAGAGTGGACACGTCAGTGAGAAGGTGGAGTGGGGTCCCGAACCCGGGGTTCCTGCAGAGGGGGAGGTCCCAGGCAAGAACTCCTTAGGGACTGGGGAGGGGGCGCGGTCCCATTACCAAGGTCAAGAAGTTTTGCAGCAGACGCGCCCGATACCGCTCTAGGTCAAAAGCGGGGCCGTAGGTTAGCGACACGATGGCTCCTGCGGCAGGAGGGTAGGGGTCTCAGCGCCGCGGGCCTGGGAACGATACGGAAGCTCGGGGCGAGCCAGGTGATCAGGCCATCCCAGCAAGCAGGAGCTGGGCGGGGACGCTCACCGCAGAGGTCGCAGCACTGACCCTCGGGCCGGAGGGCGTCGTGGCAGGCGGATGACGGGCAGCGCCCGCCCAGGGGCTGGAGTAGGGCGGCGCAGATCCACGGCTGCACCTGGAGGCGGGAAGCGGCGTCAGCGCGGGGAGGGCGAGGGGCAGACTGCGGCGAGGCCTGCGCCCGAAAGGCAAGCGGGCCGCAGACGGCTGGGCCCCGGCCTGCCGCCCAGCGCCGAGCCCACCCGCGCGCGGCGCCTCGGCTGCCCCGCCGCGGGCCGTGCTCACCTCGGCGTTGCCGCAGACGCAGCCCGACGGGTCCGCGCAGTACTCAGGGCCCACGCTCAGCGCGCCCGGCCCGTGGAAGCGCAGGCGGCCGGCGCGGGACTCCAGGAAAGCGGCCAGGTCCTCGTTGAGCGTGTACTTCTGCGGTGGCCGGGTCGCCAGCGAGGAGACATCAGGAGCGCTCAGGACCCAAGCGTCCAGACTACAGGGGCGGCCGGCGGTCCGGGGAGCGGAGCTGGGACCCCAACCCCTGCGGGGCCCTTGCACGCCGCGCTCACCTGGCCCAAAGCCCAGACGCTGCGCACGCGCGTGGTGCGCGCGCCAGGGCCGAGGCCCACCCGGAAGGAGGAGCCGGGTGGGAAGACGACATCGTCGTGGCGGCAGGGCACGCGTTCGGCGTCCACAGAAAAGAGGCCGTGCGCCGCGTCCCCGGAGTTCCACAGGTGCGGGTCGTGCCACGAGAAGCGGTCCGGGTCAAGGAAGAGCGCCGGGCCACCTGGGCGGGCGGGCGTGGCAGAGCTCCGCCCCCGCCCAGGCCCCGCCCCCAACGCCCACCCCCTAGGCCCCGCTCTCAAGACGTGCCTTCTGTCCGGCCCCTCCCGTAGGCCCCGCCCCTAGACACGCCCCCCGTAGGCCCCGTCCCTTCCTACTGGCCCTATCCTTAGAGGCCCTCCACCTGGCCCCGCCTCAGAGACACGCCCCAACTCAGGCCACGCCCCTGACCACGCACGAACGTGGACCTCAACCCGTCCCTCCAGGCCCCGCCCCCGCCCTCTCACCTGCACCACAGTCTGAGTCTGAGCTGTTGTCCACGGCGCTGAACCCAGCTCCTGAGACCAGGACAAATTCCCCGTCCCAGGGCAGCAGCTGCAGGAAGAACAGGCTGAGGCGGCACCACGAGGTGGTCCAGGGCCCCGAAGGCCCCACTCTGCACCCGGCCCAGCCCCCTGTGTCCCTGGGGATCTGCTGGTGAGGTCAAGGCCTGGGGCTCCTCACCCTGGCTGAGGGTCACATCGGCCGGAGGGAGCAGGGCAGTAGGGCAACACTTGCCAGGGCTGTTGTCCCCCCCACCTTCCCCTTCACCCCTGAGAAACTGTACAGGCCATGGGCTCGTGGGTTCCAGGAACCCAAGCTGCTAGGAGGTCCAATGGCAGCCTTGAACCTTGTGAAGGAGAGGAGGAGGCTGCAGTTGGGAGGAGAAGAGGTACCTGAGAGGTGGCAAGGAGGATAGGGGACCTTGGAGTCCCTGGTCTCCCCTCCTCCAGCCTGGGCTCCACTGTGACAGCCCACTCACCACAGAAGTCCCACCACAGCTGGGCCTCAGAGCAGAGAGAAATACTGCAGCGGGACGGCCAGAACAGGGAGGACTGAGCCGCCCCCTCGCTTTTCTCTCCTCTCCAAGCACCAGGATTCCACCACCCCTGCTTTGACCTTTGGGGTTGGGGTTGGAGGTGAGCGCTGGGCTAGGGGGGCAGCTCAATGCAGGGATAATGAGAGGTTTGGCCTCATCAGAGACCACCAACTCGGCCCCAGCCTCCTGTCCCAACTTGCTGGGCAGGACCTGCTCTGCAGCCCATCCCCAAGCACTGGCCCTGACCAAGAGGCTGACCCCTGGGGGGATGTGAGGTCACAGGCCAACTACCCCCACACCTGAGGACCCAGCACTGTGACAGCAAGGCAGCTCCACCCACAGGTGCCAGGGCAAGCCATGGGGACAGACGGACACGGTGTGACTCGGGAGCAGGGGAGGTATCCGCAATGTAAAGCATGAACTCATTTTTAAAAGAACTAAAGAGAAAACATCTAAATAATTATAAAAAGCTAATACTTGAAAGAAAGGGCACAAATAGGTGAGAAACAAGAGTCTTGATTCAGCTGAAGAACACCTAATGACTTGGGCATTTCCTGTGAAGGAACTTTCCTGAAGACAGCAGAAAAGGACTGAGAGAAACCAGGAGGGATGGAAGCTCAAGATCAAAGTGTCAAAATTCAGATACAAGGGGTGGGGGAGAAGAGATAATTTATTTTTTTTAATTGTTTGACAGAAAGAGACAGAGAAGGGGAAGGGCCCAGAGCAGTCTCCATAGTTGTACATCATCAGTTTTTCACATAGTTTCATTCCACACAGGTGGATGTGGGGCAGTGCAGGGTGGGAACGGGTCAGGGACCTCCTGCATGGGAAGCACACCCCTATGAATTGTGGGGCTGAGGGGGCTCCCACGTGAGAAGCACACCCCAGTTCAGCATATGGGACGGCATGAGAGTCAGGGCCAGGACTCAATCCCTGAACCCCATGGCCGCAAAGCAAGCACATAACCCGCTGAGCCATCCTGGCGTCCCAAGAAGATAAAATATTTGAAGAAACAATGAAGATGAATTTTCCAGATTTAAGGAAAGCTGGGAACCTTCAGATTGAAAGATCTCATTGAGTGCCAAATGGGGAATAAAGTCACACTTAGACATGTAACAGAATGCTTATGAATATCAAAGACACAGAGAACATTCTAAAAGCTTCAGAGAGAAAGAACAGATCAACCAGGAAAGAAAAAAACATTCAGAAATCTGTTTTCTCAACAACAATAGATGTAAAGAAAAAAAAAGGTATTTTTTGTATACTAAAGGAAAAGAACTTTTGATTAAAATTTTATATCCAGACATTTTTATTCAAATTCAAGAGCATAATAAAAATATCCTCAAGACTAAAAGATGTCAGAATGATTGCCATACAAAGACCTACCCCAAAAACAGGCTTGCAGAAAGTAAGGAGGAAAGAAATCCAGAAGCTATGATGAGATATGGGAAGTAAAGATGATGAAATGGTTTGGTAAAGCTAATTGTTGACTTATTAAATGTTTTCAAAGCTGGGACTAAAGTGTGATAAGTGAGGGGAGAACAAAAGGACAGGCGGCATACACTATAGGACTCACTTGTCAGGAATGATACAGATATTGAAATTTTTAAGAAATCAAAAGGAGGGCAAACTCGAAATCTTGGGTGAAATATATCAATTTCTAGAAAAATTTAAAATGTCAAAATTGACACAAGAAGCAGTAGAGAATTTGAATAGACCTGCAAGCATTAAACAGATTAAAATGTTAGTCAGAGACCTCCTATTTTAAAAATCCTCAGTCTGAGTGTTTTTACAGGTAAAATTTACTAAACTCTCAAGGAACAATTTGTTCTGGAAAACAGACAAAGAACAAAAATTGCCCAGTTCATTTTATGTGGCCAGTGTGATCTTGATTCCAAAATGAGACAAGGGCAATTCCGATAAGAAAAATTATAGGCTCATTTCACTTAAAAATAAAGATACAAACATCTTAAATATTAGCTATTTCCAATAGTATATTTTAAAAATACATGGTGATCAAAGGGTTCATGTCCCAGGATGCACGAAGGAAGGAATGGTGACTTCCCAGCACTATTGTATAATGGTGTCCCAGCAGATGGCAGTGGAGAGTCTTGTGCTGGGAAAATCAGTACGTTATGACAGGGAAGTCAAGTGTCTGAAGTGGGACGTCTGAAGTGGCACACTGACCAGCACCTGCAGGATGGTGCCAGGAAAACATCAGTTTTGCAAGGATGGTTCAATCTCAGAATACGTTAATTGATTGATTACAAGAGAAGAGAAAAATCACATCTCAAGCCATGTAGAAAAAAACTGAAACAGTCCAACACAGTTATGATTAGGGAGGAAAGAAAAACAAAACTGCTAGCAAACAAGCAGCAGGATAGAATTTCTACAATTTAATAAAGTTTATGTGCCAAAACCCTATAGCAAACACTACCCTCAATGAAGAAAACTGACATGCCTTCTCTTTTACATTGGAGCAAGATTTTTGTCACTTTTGTTTAACATAGGGGTGGAGGTTCTGGTCAATGCTATAAGGAATGCAAAAGAGATAAGAAGAGTTAGGTCTGAAAGGGGAAAGGAATGGCCATCATTATTTACAAAAACAACCAACTAGAGAATATAATTTTAAAAAATCAAGCTCCAGTCACAATAGAAACCAACTATAAAGTACTTATGGTTTAACTGATACTATTGATCTCTATGGGGACCACTTTAAAACCCTGGTGAAGAGTTTTATGATGAGTAATCTGAACTACATGGGATAAAGTCCAGGCCCTACGAGCCCAGGTTTTGGGTGGTGTTCCTGTGTTGTTAGCTGATAAACCTGTTCTACAAGTCTCTGTGATTATCAGGTCCACAGAGTACAAGCTGACCTCCTAACAGAAGAGTGAAGGGGCGAGTTGGCCCATGGGTGTTAAGACGTCCTGCAGAGCTGCCACCGGAGGACAGCGAGGTGCCCCAGGAGACAGGTAAAAAGACAGGAGGAGGCGCTCAGGAAGAGCTGCGCATACACCGTGGGCATCTGGTGAACAGTGACGGCAGCGCCCCAAAGCCAAGAACAAGGCAGGTGCTTTGGAGGAGGACGAAGGAAATTGAGCGCATTCTAAGGGGAAAAGTAAAGCTGGTCCCCAGCTAGCGCCCTGCTCAAACATGTGCCCCTGCTGGCAAGACAGTAGGTTATGGTTGTGGCTGAGGAGCAGGTGAGGGATTCTTAAATAAAATACCAGAACACAATTAAAAGACAGGTTACAGTTTTGTTCATTGAAAGGTAGCACGTGCAAAGTTTACAGTTAGAAGACCAACAGTGGACTGATGGATAGAAAACAAGAGCTTCCCTCAAACAAGAAAACTGGGAGAGGGAGAGAAATGGGTGGGGAACAGAGCTCAGGAGGAAGAAAGTTCCAAAAATGCAAACTAAAGCCTGAGAAATACAAATAAAAATGCAAATGTGACCCCACCTGTGACTACGGCCACATATGGGCTGCAGGACAATGTTGAGCTCTGGGGGTCGAAGGGGGTGGACCCCATGCAGTGGGGGTAGGAGGCAGCCTGACAGGACTGGGTGCATCCACCTTATGCAGCAGGGACCCCTGGGCCATCACCCCATGTCTCTGGGCCCCTGGACATTTCCCACCGGGGTTCTGTAGGATGGCATGGCATGAGAAGAGGTTGGGGAGGTGACGGGGGCACCCCAGGGGCTGTGGGCAAGAATACAGGTGCCCACAACCCTCAAAAGGGAGGAGGGGCAGCTGTGGATGGAAGGGCCAGATAGAGGGACCTATTTGGCAATGAATGAATGAATGAATGAAGTTTATTTTAAGATCCCCAAGCTCTTCCAAAAATGATCAAAGTAACCAAGTCTGTTGGGGAGGGGCCCTGGGCCCTGGCACCCCATTCCAACGGACTCCCCTGTGTGAGGATCCCCCACTTTCCAGGGTTATATGTGAGCTGCAGTGCAGGGCACCAGGTCCAGCCACTCTTCCCAGCACTCTGTCCCCTCTCATCTTAAGTCATCGCATAGGACAAGTATGAAGGGGCTTCCGGTGGACACTGGGGACATGCCTCCTCCCAGGGAAGGGTCCCCTGCAACCCCAGCCCTGCCCCCATGGGCCAGGCTTTCAGAATTCATAGCACTTTCGGAAACCATCAACTGAGCAGCCTCGCAGTGGACATAAGGTCTGGGATCCATTGACCCTGCAGGCGATTGGGTGGGGCTGGGCCACCGGACGACCCCGTCACCCACACAGAATCCAGTGGCCTCCTGTGAGGACCCCACCTGGAACCCACACCCAGAGCACTCCCTTCCAGTTCCCCTCTTCTGCATGGAGTCAGTGACCCTCACTGAGGTGTGACATGCTGGCAGGTCTGCAGGTGACAGGACAATAACCCACCTGAGAGGGCTGGGCCCCAGGGGTGCGCAGGTGGGAAATGACGCTTCCCGGTAAGGATGGGACACCCTTTCCGCAATGGGCCAGGGAGTAAATATTCTAAGCTTTGCTGGCTACAGGGTCACATCACAACCATTCGACTCTGCCATTCTGGTGTGACAACGGCTATAGGTGTAGTGAGCGAATGGGTGGGCTGTGTTCCATAAAACTTTATTTACAGACTCTGAAATCTGAATTCCACGTATTTTCCACTAACCACAAAATGGTGTTCTTTCCATTTTTCTCCCGTTTAAAAATGTGAAAGCCATTCTTAGCTCCAGCCATTTGGGGCATTGGGCAGCTTGCTGACCCGTCTTTAATAGACAGGGGCCTTGTCAGCGCCTTTAATACTGTGAGAAGCTCCAGGCAAGTGCAGGGTGGGGCGTCCCACACAAGTGGTTATGGCACCTGTGTGCCCCCTAATTCCCATGCTTCCAGGGCACCAGCGTTCTGGGCAGCAGTTTGAGAAAAGCCCCCTAGAGTTCTGACGAGCGGGATTCAGACACCAGGACAAGGAAAAGCTGGGGAGTGGGGTGCGGGGAGCCTCTCATGCGGCCCCCCTGGCCCCCCAGAAGTGCCCCCGGAGGCCAGCGCCCAGAGCCCGAAGCCTGCACGGCCCAGCCCCTCCGCCCGCGCACTCGCCCCTCACCATGTCGGTGACGCTGTGGCCTTCCTGCACCAGGACTGATACCATCTGCGAGGAGAAGCGGTGTCAGCGGCGGACCCCGCTGGCTCCCCACACCCGGGGCTACAGGCCCGATCCCCCAACTCCAGGGGGACCCCAGGGACCTTGTCCGCGGGGAACTCCACTGTGGCTCCTGCGCACGGAGTCCGGTTCTGACTCCAGTTGGCGGCAGCATCAAAGTCGGTGTTGGGGACCCAGATTTTGTAGGCGGCCCGGGTCAGCGCTGGAGAGGGGGCGACTAAGTGCTCCCGGGGTCCAGGCCCCCAGGAGGGCGGCCTCGCGCAGTGGGGGCCCCGCGGACGGGCTCCTACTGGGTCTGCAGAGCCCGCGCCCAGGCGCTCTCCTCCGGGACGCCCCGCCCGCCCTCGTTGGTCCGGTGCTGCAGCAGCAGACGCGGGCGCAGGTGAACGGGGCGAAGGCGGAGGAGCCGCAGAGACCAGACATGTCCTGAGGGAGCCACGAGGGGCACAAAAGAGGGGGACGGGCGCGGCCTGGGGCGACCCCGGCGGGCGCCGCACCCGGACGAGGCCTTGGGGGTCAGGACCGAGAGCAGGACCCGGCCGGGCTCCTTGCCTCCCTCGCCGCCCACCCCTCGGGGGACCCGAGCCTCTGGGTCTAGGGGGTCGTCGGCCTTCGGTGCGCCCCGCTTACCGCACAGCTGCACCCACAGCAGGACCCGGCCCAGCGCGCCCATCTCGCCGCCTGCCAGCCGGGACTTTGCCCCGCGGAGCGCATGTGACCCGGGGGTGGGGGCGCGGGGACAGTCACACATTCACCTGGATCTGCCTGGGCACCTAGCCTCGCTCCTCCTCCATGCTCAGCCCTCCAGGACCTGAGTGGGATATGTCAGGACCCACCTGCCCCATGAAGTGGGGGTGTTGAGGGAGTGAACCCTTGGGCTCCCCATTCTCTGCCCTAATCTGCCCACCTGATGGGGCTGGGTGTCCACTCTTCAAGCAGGACTGTCCTGCCTCCTGGCCTGGCTGGGTTGTGGGTACAAGCGTAGGTGATGGAGGTGGGTGTACAGATGGGGGCTATGGGTGAAGCGCAACTCCTCAGCCTTGGGAACTCGCAGGGCCTCCCCCCACCACACACTCACCCTGCCCTCTCCTGTACCCCCACCCCTGCCCTGCAAACCTCCCAACCTTCACTCCCACAGGTCTCTGCTTTGCCCACAGGGCAGGATGGACCCGGCTGCTGGGTCACCGTCACCTGCGTGGCCTGCGTAGAGGCGGGATCTCTCTGGAAAGGTGAGCCCACCAGCCTACTGTCCTTGTTCTGGTGGCATGGAGCACCTGCTCTCAGTGGCTCAGAGGTGCCAGCCCTACTGCCCTGAGGGTGGGAGGGGGGCAGACCTGCCCTCAGCCACGTCCCGTCAGACTTGCAGGCCCATCTCCATTCCTCTCAACTCTGGGGACAGATGGCCCCACCCTCTCTTATCCTCGACTTGCTGTGTGACCTTGGGCAGGCCCCTGCACCTCTCTTGGCCTAAGTGTCCTCTGTGTGCCTGTCTATGCCTGGACACCAGAAGAGGAGGGGTGGGTGCAGTGGGAGGACAAGAGGGTGGCCCCTCTCCCCAGCACTCCCCTGTACTCAGGTCTCTACACAAAGGTGGCTCCTCAGAGTGGCCATCCTGGCCCCTGGAGTGCGGCCTTCCTGGGACACGGCTCATGGCCACATGATGCACCGTGGTTCCCATCAAGTACTAAGCAGGAGGCCAGAGTGTGCAGGGAGGGCATGGGGAGCAGGGGGGCCTGTGGCCGGGGCGGGCCTCTGTACCTGGGACATCTACAGGAGGAGGAAAGAGCAGAGGAGGGAGCGAGAGAGGGAAGAGCGTGGGCATACTCCTGTGGGAGCCCAGAGGTGTGTGACCTGGGTCTCCTCTGGCCTGGGCAGGGTGGACCAAGGACCACCTGTCGGCCTGGGGGGCAGGCCATCATGCCCAGCAGTGGTGGGGCCAGGCTCTGACACAGGTTGTCCTGGGTTTGGATGCTGTGTGAGGATGCACAGTTCACTTAGCTTCTCTGTTTCATTGCTCACCTGCCAAGCTAAGGAGGCAGTGCCTTCTCACAGGGCACCAGGGTGCCCCTCCATGCTACTGCCTGGCCTGGGGAGCTGAGGGGAGCCCCAGGAGACCCTCGGTCAGGGCACGGTCCATCCCTTTTCCATCTGCAGGAGATGGTTAGAGGGCCTCAGAGCACTGGCCTGGAAGCCGCCCCCAGTCACCAACCCCTACCCCCTGATGGGGGGTACTTACCAGGGCCAGCCAGGGGCCCACTGCTGTCCCTTCTGGGTGTAGGTCTGTCACCCACCCCACCCCCGGCCTTCGGGTTGACAGGAGGGTTGTGTGTGTGTGTGTGTGGGGGGGGCAGTCACAGGCCTCTGGGTGCTGAAGAGCCACAGCCAGAGGTCCATCCGGGTACTGAGGCCCTCATCGTCCCTCCCTGGGATGGGCTGGGCCAGGACGTGTGAGTGGACAAGACTTGGGCCACATAGCCCTGAACTCACCAGGGACAGGGCGGGGTGGGGAGCCTTGGAGCCCAGAGCCACTGGCTACCACCATGGTCCTCCACCCCCAGGGCACATGTCGGTGGTCGGAGGCCTCTCAGCCAGAGCACCTGAGGGCAGCTCCAGGGCCCAGCCACCCCCAGCAGCCTGAGGTCACCCCTGACAGCCTGTGGCCACCACTGGCTCAGTGCACACCCCACAACACACAGTGCCTGTCACACAGGCCTTGTGCCGTCCATGGCCGCCTGGAGCAGATGCTCATTGTACCTGCACTGTACAGACGGGCACTCAGAGAGGTGCCCAGGGGCACCGCCCCCAGGGTCTGGCTTTCTCCTGATCCTCCATCCAGGCCCCTGCCAGGCTCAGCCCAGGCCTCCGGCCCAGCGGGGAGGGCAGCAGCTGCATGGGCCTCTGAGCTGTGCCCTCCTCCAGGGAGGGCCCTGGCGTCCGGCCTGTGGACCTGTCACTCAGTGTTTTCCCACAATCTGTGGCTTCTTGTTGGAAAGCCGGGCGCATAGTAGTGCCTCCCAGGCACCAGAGCACTTGAGGGACACAGGCTGTGACCTTCGCTGCAGGGTCAAGGCAGGGAGGGTGACGGGGGTCGGGATCTGGGGCGTATGCCCGTTCATTTCCAGGAAGCTGGAGACACCCCACCTTCACGATGAGGTGCAGTCCTTAGCCTTCACCCACCTGGGACTCCCTGTGGGCGTGTGAGCAGATGCAAGCACCTCCACGAGCCAGTCACAGCGGCTCCGGGCCGCGCCCTCCACCTTAGGCCGCCCCTTACTCTAAATGGACCTTTCAGAACACGGGCATCTATCTCTGGGCAAGTTCAGCCAGACGGTGGGCTTGGGCCCTCTCCCACCTGGTCCTGGGTTCTGTGGGATGAGTCCGCTTGGGGACTACAGTGAACTGATGGTGGGGCCTCTGTAGGGCTGTGCCCTGGGTTGGCCGAGCTCCCTTCACCCTGCACTCATTTCATCACGGGGACCAGGAGGGCGGCCCCATCATCCCGAGGGAGGCAGCAAGGGCCACATCAAGCTGCCTGGCCCGCCGCAGGCCTGAGCTCTTTGAGAGCCACTGTCACCAGGGCCAACCCTGTGGACCAAGGCCAAGGCTGTGAGCTGGTCCACCATGAGGCTGCACTCAGTCCCTGGGAGGTCACGCCTCAGGTGGGCGCAAACCCTGGCGCCCCTGGGAGGAGATGCTCGGACACCCAGTCCCACAGCTTCTGCTTTCTGCTGCTGGACACACCCAAACTGCAGCCGGCTCTGCTGTCCCCATGGCACCCGGTGCACCAGTGGCGTGTGCCTCTTCCTGGGTGGCCCCACTTCCTGTCCAGTGGGAGTCAGGAGGAACAACTCCAAAGGATGAAAGGGAAGGACTGAGTTCCGAGGAGCGGTCCCTGCAATGGGGCTGGAGATCCCAGGAACCCCCGGGTGTGGCTCAGCGCCTGCCCGGGGCAGATGGAGGGGCCAGTGAGGTTGTGCCTGTTCTCTGGGCAGCTCCCGGGTGGCCCAGGAAGAGCTGGGAGCCACAAGATTCTGTGGTGGGCTCCCCACAGGGCTATGGGGGGTGGGGGGCACCATTGGGAGGGCCACCAGCTTAGGGACAGCAGGAGCTAGACAGCGCAGAACTCCAAGGGTCCTGCAGAACCTTGGACAGGCCTAGCCCCCGGGTGGGGTGGGTGGTAAGTGGAGGCCACGGCCCCTCTGGTCCCCGATCCAAGCCATGACTTGGAGAAGGGGGGCGAGCATGGCGCTCCAGGGGTCCAGTAGGGCTTTGATGGTGACACCTGGAGGAGCAGTGGGTGGGGGGCTACTGGGGGGACAACCCATATGCCACCTGGAGAAATGCAGGCAGGCCTGCTGGCACTGAGCTGGGAGGGGCTGGATGTGGCCCGCCCACCACGATGTCACCACAGGGATGGCTTGTCAGTAACCACCTTGATTCAGAAAGAAGGAGGATGCCGTCCTTCCATTTGGGGCTCAGAGCCTGAAGCCGCACAGCTGACAGTGGTGGGACTGGGATGGGGTCCCAGCTCTGTGGTCCTGCTTGGCCTCTGGGAGGGTGAGGGCCACCTGGGCTCTGGACCAAGCCAGGGGACTGAGTGTGTGGCTGCTGGGGCGCCGGCCCCTGGGACGCCAGATCGGCGCCATGACCTGAGGGACAGGGCCGGCTACACACCTGGTAGGGCCCAAGGGCAGGAGGAGCACACAGGACCCCGTTCTCAAAAATTAAGAATTTCAAGACGGTGACAGCAGAGCATGACAGCAACTGTGGGTCCTTCTGAGCGACCACCAGGCTGCTGCCCAGGCCCAGGTCACTTCTGAGAGCAGCCTGGGAGGCCACAGAGGGAGAGACCCAGTCACCCATGCCCAGGGCTGCTCCTGACGCCCGTGAGACAGTGAGGAAGACAGAGTCCTTAGTCAGGTTTATTTTCCTCTAATAAGACAGTTTAGCATTTCAGTTTTGCATTCTACAGTCTTACAAACTTGAGTTATCAGCTTCAGAAACACAAATACATCGCAAGACCTCAAAACACAAATAAATACCAAATAAAACCTCACACAATATACAGTAAACAAAAATATAAAACATAATAATGCTATCAGAAGATCAGACGTGTTGTTAACTCACATTAACAACATGATTATTGCTGAGCAATAACTTAGACTGTCTTTTTGTTGTTTTTTCTTAGAAGAGCAGAAACACATAGGACGGAATCACTGGTCACAATCACTTGGACTGTCAAGATGGGTCCTCACAGCAAGCGGTTACCATGGATGGTGGATTTAAAACAGGCAGGTTAAAAACAGTCAAATGACAGGTTGGCCTTCTTTGGTCTTTGTGTTTGGCTAACAGAACTGAACGGAGAGGTGTGCCATCAGAGAAAGATGCAATTCTAAAAATGTTACACAATCATCTACGTGGATTTACACACTTCCTTTATCACAGGTGTCATCCTACAGAGAATTCTTATAGAAATCCTTGGAATAACGCCACTTTTGTGTTTGCCAATTCGGCATTGAGTGTGCTGTTGTAGGTTCTCTCACTTGTCTAAGGGGACTGCGCTATTAAAGCCAACCACACAAACTGCAGGAGTGGAGCAGCTGTCCGGACGTGAGCCTCTGTCGTCGCCCGTTCACGAGACACTCTAGACATAACAGCAACAGCAGCGGTAGCAGCAGCGGAATGAGATGCAAGCTCTGCTCAGCGCCTGCCAGCCTCGGTCGCCTGGGGCCAGCGAAACACGCCCCTGGGACACCTCTGGGTCTCACCTCCCTTTCCCAGTTGGCCCTGGCTCCCTGGTGATGACCAGCACCATCCCGACAGACAGCAATGGTGACCAGGCTACCTGCCGACCTTGGAGCCTCACACTGGCTTTTCTGACCTGGATCCTAGTGGACACATTCCACTTGGAGAAAACACAATTGTCGAGATTTGCAAACGGAAGACAGAACCGTGGTCTTGGGCTAAGATCTGGGTGACAGACCCTCATTCATCACAAATGCTCACAAACGCAAAGGAACTCCTGGGACCACGCCTGGCTTGCCTCTGCAGCTCAACAAAAGACCTGGTCTGGAAGAACAGAACCTGCCAGCTGTGCCCAGCTCTGTGCAGACTGAGTGTCCCAAGTTGGGGGACGGCTGTGGAGGATAAAGTTTGGCAGGAGGCCCCACTAGGGGCCGGAGCTCCTGACCGGCCTGGGACGATGGCAGAGGTGCTAGGCCGGATGTCTGTGATGGGCACAGTGACAGAACCAGCGTCACTCCTTCAGTGCAGAGGGACAGGGGCTGTGGCCCTGGAGCCTCCTCACTCCCCAGGGTGTGAGTTGAGGCCCCGCCTCTCCTGGCCCACCTTGGGCTGATAAGGAAATGACACTTACCCCACCTGCAGGACGCCAGGCAGGCCACCAGGCAGGCCACTGCTGCAACACAGCCAAGAGTGGAGGCACTACCGATGACTGCAGGCGTCAGTGAGACGTGTGGCCCTGAACCTGGGCGACAGCACACTGCAGAGAGGCTGGCTGTCCCCTGTCCTCATCAAAGTGGCCACAGTGGCCTGGGGTAGCCTCAGGGATGTCAGTTCTGCCGAAGGGATCACTGGACTGGGCCAGCATCTGAAGAGCTGGGTGGAGGTGGGCACTGGGAGGGCAGGTTCCCCTGGCCACAGCCTCTGGGGGCACAGCCTCTGGGGAGACCTGTGAGAGGAAGGAGGGCAGGAGATGCTTGGCCAAGAGCTTCCTGCTCAACCAGCTTCCAGTCAAGGGGCATGGGTGCTGGGAACAGGCTGGGATCTGGGGCCGCAAGAGCGGCCATCACTCAGACCCCTCCTCCGTGCACCTGCACAGTGAGCCAAGGCAGTCACCTCCTTTCTGCCAGGCCTGAGAGCAACCTACACACACTTGTCTCTTGTTACCTGCAGACCTGGACACAGAAAACCTGCTCCTAAAAAAAGGCCCAGGCATGCGAACTCCAGTGTGGTCACCGTGCGCATGGGCGGTCGGTTTCTTTAAAGTATAGGAACAGTTCTGTCCCAAGGGGGCTGTTGTCATTTTTAGTAAATGGGAAAAGTGCGTTGTTTCAAACACCTCACTTGTCACCAGGCTCATGAAGCTGCCAGGCCCCACCCACAGCCTCCCAAGGCCGCAACCATAGCAAGCTGTGCACATAACAGTGACCCCCAAGTGCCACCAAATATGACCAGGTCACAGTATGATGCTCACATCACACCCTCATCCCAGGGGGCGGTGCCAGCTACTGATGCTGTGCCTCTAGCCTTCTCAAGGCCAGAGGGCCCGTAGTCTCCCACCAGGAGCAAGTCTGGACAATTCCTCCACCAAAGAGCGCTGCCTCCAGGTGGCCCGCCCAACAGGACTTCAACCCAGGTTGGGAGCAGGAAGTTTTTGCTGTTTGTTTTTATGAGACCGAGATGCTGCTTCTCCTGAACTTGTTAACAGTCCATCCTTTCAGTGAAAGTGGGAAGCTGCAGGAAGCCCCCGAGGCCAGGCAGGTCTGCAGGGGGAACCAGGGTGAGGCTTGGAGGGGTGGGGGCACCTTCGAGGGAGCCATGGCCCCACAGCACCTGCAGAAAGTCCTCCCTCTGTGTGGGGACACAGGACTGCTGAGGGGGCAGGACCGATGACACCCCCGACCTGCCTGAAAGCCAAGCGGGGTGTGGAGGAGGGAGGGGACATGGGGACGGCTGAGCACCCTCACTGTCAGTCAATTTGGGAGGCCTGGGGATGGTGTGCGAGCGAGAGGGCACTTCCAGCAGGCACCAGGGTGAAGGCACACCCAGGGCAGATGGCAGCACCAGAGACACGGTGGGCCACTGGGCACCGACCCAGCTGCCCCGCACGGCCTCGGGGAGCCCAGGGGCAGGCAGTCTGAGGGGCGGCCCAGCCGGCCGCGTGGGGGCGCGTCTGTTGGACAAGGGGCACAGATGCGGTGGGTCACGCCTGCTCGTGCCCAAGAAGCACCCATCACGTGTAGCACCCGTCGGTGGTTAGAGCACCCAGGAAGCGCGGTGCATAGCGGAGGGCACGGGAGGCAGGGCGCCGGCTTCGAATCACAGTTGGACCATGGAGAGAAGGTAAACAATGAGCTGAGAAAGGCCGGCTGGCAGGCGCAGGCTGGGCCCACGGGTGGAGACCACCCTTCCCCGGGGACTGATCCCCAGAGCGGTGTCTCTGGAATGCTCAGAGGGCTCCACTTTGAGTGGAGTGGGCTCCCAGGGTCCAGGTGGGGACACAGGGAGGCGCAGGTCCTGCTCCACTCCTGCCTTGGGGAGGGGGAGGACCATGAGGCCGGCTTCTGGGACCGAGGGCTTTGGGTCTGATGACGTAAGCGCTGGATGCCCCAGAAGCCGAGAACGGAGTCTGGCCCCCTCGGCAGGTGTGGGCCCATCTGAGGGCCCGGCAGAGACAGAGCTAGTGGAGGGAGAGCAGGCTGGTTACACTATCACGTCCTAGTCACAGCGGACACAAAGCTCGGGTCGAGAAGCAGCATGTCACATCTAAGGCACGTGTACAGTATGCCACCACCTCTACGCACAGATGTCGCTTTTGGAGCCCGCTCACAGAATGCAGCAGCATGACAGGATGGAGATGCCTGCTGTGGCTCCTTCAGCACACGCCGCCGGCCCACCCCGGACCCTGGACACTGAGCGTCGGCGTTGTCAGCCTTCGAGAGCTTGTCTGAACACATGGGGCAGAATTGTAAAACCTACAGCATTTTGTTTAGAACTCCAAAGTTCAACTAATGCCCTATTTTAGGGTGAAAACAATTATAAATCTGAAATGATGCACAGCATCCATGAGCAGTTTCCTTTCATAGTAATTTGCAGTAGTGTCATTAACTACGACAGGTATCGAAGGTTTGCATTTCTAACGAGAAATAACAACAAGTTGGATATTCTCTTTCCTATCACAAGTGATAACCAGTGTTTGATATTGTACATTTTCTTCCAAGAAATATAAGTCTATCAACGTTTTAAAATAAAATGTTTGCAGTAACAATTATCTTAGAACTTTAAATTAAAAAATGATTCTGAATTTAGAGACTTTCAAAAAAGACCGAGGTGTACTTCAGGGTCTTCTGACAAACAAATTATTAAAACAGAGACCAGATGAGGCCTTAAAAATAGACAATATACTATATTTGAAACAAAATTGCACTCTTTGAATTTTTGAATGAATATATCAGAATTGCATTATTATTTCATAAATTCTTCTTTCACTTAACATGCTGACATGTCCAGCTACCCCCAGATGTATAGGTGTGTGTGTGCGTGCGCGTGCACGCACGCGCATGTGTGCGTTTTCTTTTTGGTGTTCAAGTTTAAGGAAGAAAAATCATGGTTGTTTTGTTTTTAGAATATGTTTTCCACCTTAATTAACTAGACCTTTAAAAATGGAAATGAAAACCTTCTCTGACAGCGGTATTTATCTCGTCGAAGGATAAATAATTCTTCAGTGAAGTGTTGCTAGTCTATTAGAAAACGTCCTCACGCGTGTCTCCTCCTGCCGGCCTGCAGCCGCCTGCTGCCATTCCCTCTGCTCCACAAGGTCCTTTCCTGAGCGCGAGGACCTCGGTGGAGACAGCGGTTCAAACCCCCCAGAGGAGTTGCCTTCTGCTCCATCCACCTCCCCAGGGACGCGTCAGGGGTCGGGCAGATCCGAAGTATCCACTATGACTTTAATAAAAATGGTATCATCTTTAATATATGTCCCATTTTCTAGCACAGTTTGGGCCACGAAGACTGGGCAGCCCGAGGCGATGTTCATCTCCCCAGTCGGTTTCTTGAAGCTGCTGCTGTTGGGGTCCGGCTTGAATGCATCTCCCAGGTGACGCCGAGAGGACCCCTGGTCCATCAGCATGAGCGTCACTTTCTGCTTGAAGGGCCAGGGAAGCAGAGCATCATATTCGCCACGCATAATGACAAAGAACAGCGACAAGTGCGTTCCTTTCCCCATGCCGTCCCCATTCAGGTAGACTCGGGCACACATCTTATAGCCGAAGTAGCCGGTGTAGAAGGGCTGGCTGTAAAGAGACAGCGTCTTCCCCATGACGGCCTCCTGCTTCCGCCGCTTGTAGTCACGGATCTTCCAAATCAGCACTCCGTTGTAGCTGGCGGTCTCCAAGACCTGGAAGCGCAGGTCCATGTCGGCCAGACGGATGTCGTGCACGCTCAGCATCTGGTCATGCCGGCTCAGCTGGGACTCCAGCAGGCCTGGCGGGCGGGCGGAGACGGGAGGGGTCAGCAGGGTCAGCAAGGCCGGCAGGCCACCACCCACCAGACTTCAGACCAAACACCAACAAGTCAGCATGGCTATTGGCTGGAGGAGGACAAATGTTACACACATGTCCTGACACAGGCCCCAGGTCTCTGGGCTGCGTCCCTCAACACACATAGCCATGGCCTGCTGAGAGGCAATCACTGCAGGGCTGGAATCACCCCTCAGAGTCCCACTGGGGACAGGGATGGCCGCCCTCTTGCCCTTGGCCTTGGGGCTTGTTGCCCTAAGTGTAAGCTGCTCCTGTGTCCACTCCATGCCCTCAGCTGGCCTCATTCAACCCCATGTGCATCACAATCCTGTTCCTCTCAACATCAGTCCTTTCTGTGCACATACTCAGAATATTCATTCACCCCCAAAAGCTGCAGGCCCCAGATGCTGCTAGACATCAGACACCCGGGCCTCCCTGCCTGTGCCCTTCTGCTCCCTGTGCCTTCACAAGCATGGCTGCCCTCCACCTGGCGTCCACCGGTGCCTGCTCTGCCATGCAGGCCTCACGTGGAGGGTGCAAGTCTAGGTGCCAAGGTCACCTCTGCACGATGACCTGTGACTGCTGAAGACTCTAAGGCAGCATGCGCTGAGGATCTCGCCTACCCACAAATTCAAGCTGCAGCACTCACCTGGGGTCCCAAGACCTGCCCAGGCTCCCAGGAGGAGTCCAAGATGGCCTCCTGTTCCAGGTCCCTCCCAGACCTGTCACTGCCCCTGCCCTGCCCCCTTACCTGTGTTCCGAGCTGCCTGCCCTGCACTCTTGTCCACACTCTCCAGCTCGGTCACCCGATTCTGGAGGGACTCCACGCTGCTCTTCATGCTGTCGGCTTCCTCCCAGTTCTGCCGGAAGGGACGGATCTCCTTGTCGAGCTCTTTCAGTTTCTCTGCTTGGCTGTCTATGACTCGCTTCCAAACCAAAGGTATCAAAAAGGAGAAACACCGTTAAGAGCTCTCTGAAACATTGTGCACCACCATCCAACACCAGCAAATGAGGCCTGGGCAGTCAGTGCAGAGCCGTCTTCAAGCCCAGCCCGGCAACACGCGTGCATTCTCATTTGGGCACTTTATCTGCCGCCCTGCAACTGAAGGGACCAGGCTAGGGCCCCAGTTAAGGCAGCCAGCCTGTCTTAAAGGACGGGTGTGCCCACTGCTAGATGGGAGACAGGACCTACAGGGTTTTCACATCTAAAAAAGAATTTGCATTGAAGGCCAGGCTCTTTAGTCCCCAGCAAGGCTGTGGAGTGACCTCGCTGCCCTGGAGCTGCTGGTTGATGGGAGTGGGGGTGTGTGTGTGGGGTGGGGGACACTTCTTTTGGAAGCCTATTACTTCTGAGGCCTCATGCCCACAAGATGGAAAAAAAGAAAAGAAAAGAGGATGACACTGAGCTGCTTTCTTCCCAGGACTGGTGATGTACCTGAGATGATGGCATGAAGGCATGCGGTCACTTCAAGAACAGAACTGTGGAGCATGAACAATGAGGCCTCCCGCACCAATAGCAAGGCCCCGACTACAGGCCAGGAGTGTGGAGTTGGTGTGTGGGTGCAGGGGGCACATGTATGTATGCACACACCAAGACCAGGCTCAAATTACTTAAAAGCGGCTCCACACACAGCAAGAGAAAATGTACTCTTTTTAAGTAGACCTTGCATGTGTATAATCGGTACAGTTTCAAAGCAGGATGCCAGTCTAATCAAGCTTCCTCTGCAAAATGCAGCTAATACTACTTTATTCTTAAAGAGCATCTACTCAGCCACTGCAGTGCTTCTACACAAATGAATCTCAAGTGCAGGTGTGGGCTTATTGGAAGAAGAGCTGAGGAGCTGAGCTGAGCTGTATACCACGTAAATGACCCCAATCAAGAGGGCTGCTTTCGGAGCAGTGGTTTTTGGCTTGTGTACTGTGTACTTTAAAGGCACTGTGACCCTCTCCACTGTCTCTGTCACTTACTCCATATCGTTCTTTCAGTGGGACCTGCAAACCGAACATTTCCTGATAAGACAATGCAGGTGGCACTCACAGGCCATGCTGTGGGGCCACATGGACAGAGCAGTGTTCTGCGTCCATCCGGCAGACCCACTGATGCAACAGCCATTAGTCTACCTGGTTCCTACTAACAATGGGAACAGGGGCTGTAAGTGAACTACCGTTAATTTTAAGAAAAACAGTTCTTCAGAAAGGAAACCATTAGGGAACTACCCTTCCTGGGCCGGCAAAAGCAGACAATCTTAACTTCCACTCCCTTTAGCTGTCTCTCACTGCACCCTGTCTACCATACCCAGGGCCGTCAGGAGCTGTGCCACATTCCCCTGCATCTTCAGGGTCTTAGGGTCTACGGGAGAATCAGACCAGGAAGGAGCCGGCACAGAGACTGGCAGTGCTGTGGCAGTCCCGTGCACAGGGCTGGGGCAGCCTTGAGGAGCGCAGGGGGCAGGGCTTCCTTGAGGTGTTTACACTGGCACCTGAGGTGTCTGAGGAGGGGCCAGCCATGAAAGCGAGAGTTGGGTGGTAGGTGGTGAGGAGAAGCCCCATGTCGTCCGCTGCAGGGAGAGTGGCCAAGTTGGAAAGCTGACTGGCTGATCTGGTAAGGCTCTCTGGGCCACAGCACAGTGTTTAAGATAAACTCTCCTCTGGGCATTTAGAAGGGGTCTAAGAAGAGGTGGAGGTGGATCGGGAGGGATGGAGAGAAAGTGTGACTTTACAGCTGGTCGCTTACATAAGGGTCCGCAGAAACCTATGGTAGTCCACAGGGGCTTTCAGTCTCTCACTGGGAGACTGAGTCCAGATTCTGTCTTCACCGGCCAAATGCTGGCACCCTCCCAGTGATGTCAAAGGTAAAACTAAACCTTACCTTCCATAAAACCACCCTGGTGAAAGGGCTGAGCACTGTCAGAGGTCCCCAGCCGCAGTTGCTCATTCCTGCACATGAGGAAATCACAAGTGCATGCCCCTTTCTTTGTGTGACCTGTGTCCCTTCCCACTCTTCTAGCTGTGGAGGAGGAAGTGGCGAGCCCCCCAACCCCCACATTGCTGGGCCCCATTTCCTCCTTAGTTCTCACTTAATCACAAGTGTTACATGTCAATCACACACACTAGAATGACTAAGCTCTATCAAAAAGGGAAAGTAAATTCAGACTTTTCACACTGGAAGAGGGCAAAGTGGAGGGGGCAAATGTGTAGGACCCCAAGGTCCACACATGTGCAACCCCTGACCTCATCACACGTGTTATCATATGCTTTTTTTTTTGTTTTAAATGGACCCACCACCTCCACACTTCCTTCTGCTGCTGGTATTTTTAACAAGCAGCGATTTCCTGGCTGTTCCGTGCACCTGTCCAAGCCCAGGTCACACATAGCAGGTAGGCAGGCCACGTGGGCGGAAGAGGCCTCTGTGGTGGGAAAAGGCCTCCACTGGAGGTTCTGACCAGCACCTCGCAGGCCCCCAGCTGTCCTAGGTGATGCTCTTGTCTTCTGGTGTATTCAACACAAATGACTTGTATCTTTTCTGATACCACCTAATGTTTCACTATGTTTCTCCTCATCTCTGGACAACCACAAAGTTTTAACACAAATGAACTTAATAGGTCCTCATGTAATGCAAGGCACCATGACACTCTCCAATGTTAAATGACAGGAAAGGCAGCCATAACTCAGCCTGTAAGGAGTACTTTCACACCATAAGCACAAGCACTGAAAAACCATTTTGGCGACAAGTTCTCCTCTGGGTATGTGTGATGTACATGGGAGTTGCTATGATGAATGTACAATACGAGCAAACTATTATGCAGACAGCACCTATGAAAATAATATACTAATGTTGGTAGCAGAACAAGTAGCAGCATTGTAATCAGGGTGATGTATGCCATCGCCTTTTCCCTCAGTTGCAAGGTTTACAGGTTTGTCTGGCGACACTTTTGGATCCCGATGGTGAAATAAAGTGGGCGAGTACGTGTGTCACTAGAAAATTCAGAACAAAGTTTGGCTTCACTTTCCTCTAGCATACATAACTACTCATGAACGATATGAAATCTTAAAAGCTAATTTAAAAAATCACAGTTGGGAAAGCCGGGATGTCTCAGTGGGTTAAGTGCTCCCTTTGCAGCCTCGGGGACCAAGGATCAAATCCCGGCCTCGGTCCATGCGGACCCACATGCTGAACTGGGGAGTGCCCCCAGTTCAGTTCTCACCGGGCGAGACCCCAGCCCAGTTCCTGCCCTGTGCAGCCCTAGCCCACCTGTGGAATCAAACTATGTGGAAAAACCAATGATGTACAACTATGGAGACTGTTCGGGCCCTCCTCTGTCTCTGCATCTCTCTCTCTCTGTCAAAAACAATAAAAATATATCTTAAAAAATCATAGGCAGGCCTAAGTCTCACTTCACCAACAGCGAATCAAAGGCACAAAGAGATGATGGGGTTTCTCTCCAGAAAGGTCAAGAGGCAGAGCTGGGCCACAGCTTCCTTCCCGAGTCCACTCTCAAGTGAGAAAGGTCTGTGAGGTCGGTGTGGCAGAGGCCAGGGCTCCTGCTCAGGCACCTTATGGGACTCCTGCAGGGGACCCTGTGATCCAGCCACCATCTTAAGCATCTTACCTGTAAATGAAGTATTTTGGATTCATTATTTCGAAGCATTTCCTTCTGTCTCTCAATTTCAATTTCAAAGCTGCATATTTGATTGTGCAAACTTTGTATGCTCTTGTTTTTTTCTACACTTTCATTCTGCAGCAAGGAAACCTGAAAGAGAAATTATTCAATTAAGCAAACAAGAAGTGGTTTTAATATTAATTAATAACAACTATGATAGTAATTGAAATTTCACAATATAGGTCTTCTATTAGCTCACTGTTCCAGAAAAAAAATCCCTTCACACAGGAAATGGAAGTCCTGATGACTTCACAGTGAACCCAGTAATTAAATGCCATGAGGCAAGGTATAGCCACCAACTGAATTTGAGAATGAATGAGATGCTTTTTGAGGTTTGTGCTGAAAACTAATAAATCTCTTACAGAGAGGCTTTCAAAATGACAGGAAACATAGTAGAAAATACATTCTTACCTCTTACCCCATTTTCCATACATTTGTGTGTGTACCTAAAAGCAAGCATCACTAGACCATACTTGCCCTGATCACTTACAATGTACCCTGACATTTTCTTTTATTCTATTTTACTCTAAAGAATGCTAGTCACAACCCACAAAATTATTTCACGTCCACCATGGGCCATACCTCATACTTTGAAAACCTCTCGCAACCTAATGAGAAAGCCCGGTGGGAGTAATAACACACATGCTTCAGTCAGCCCTCAGAGATGGAGCTGCAGGGTGAGTGTGGAGACTTCCCACCAAGCTTGACGCACTCACCTGCTATGCCCCCTCAGGCCAAGGAAAGGCCTGCAGCTGGGGAGCAGATCCAAGCCCAGACTCTCAGCATTTCTTCCTGAGAAATAATTAGCTCCCAAGAACCAATCTGCACTAATTTAAGAGCCTAAGAGCCCCCAGGCAAGGAGTTTGAGGGCAGTTCCTACAAGGCTTCCTCTCACAAGAGGCTATCCTGCACCTGGCCCTGGGAAAGGCTCCCTCTACCCGCAGATATGTGTGCGTGGGTGCAGCTGCCACCCAGGAGTCACTGTGCTCAGGGAGGAGAATGTCACAGCTGCACTCAGATGTGCCTCTCTGACACCACCATCACCTGAGCACTGTGATGACGCCACTGAGGTGATGGACCAAGGGCATCGCAAGAGAAATCCAGGAGTGCCAAGAACTGATGCTTGACATTGTCCCTTTAGAGAATAACTAGCCTGAGGACAGACACCCTTTCTACGCTCAAGCTGCTCAGGCAACGGCACCTTTGGACACAATCACAGCCTGTTTCATTTTTTTTTAATTAATGTTTTTTAACAGAGAGACAGAGGAAGAAACAGAGAGAAGGGGGAGGGCCCAGAGCAGTCTCCACAGCTGTACATCATCAGTTCTTGACATAGTTTCATTCCACACAGGTGCATGGAGGTTGCGCAAGGCAGGAACCAGGTCCCAGGGCCTCCCGTATGGGAAAGACACCCCAGTTCAGCATATGAGTCTGAGGGCCAGGGTCAGGATTCGATCCTTGGACCCCAGGGCTGCAAGACAAGCACTCAGCCTGCTGAGCCATCCTGGCTTCCCCGCCTGTTTCATTTTAAAATAAACATGTACTCACTAAAAAATACAAACTTGCAACATGTCCTAGGATATTATTCAGCACAGTTGAACTTTCCTCCCTAGAATATCATGTCTCAAGTGCCTATACATTACACCCTGCACTAGTCCATGCTGGGGTCTCAGGTAGCAAACTCAGTGCTGTCCTTAACTTTTCTGAAGTTATGACCCACTCATTACCATCTGTCGGCCATGGACACAGACTTTTTTTTTCACATCCAGAAACAGACACCACGCATGCATGCCAACCTGTTTGATAAGAATCGCAGAAGTACCTCCAGAAACGACAACAATTTTATCTGCAATAAATGAGAAGGGTAATTTAATGGTCTACGTATGAGCCTATTTATTGGCCTGCCGCACTTTTCGCCAGAGGTGCAAAAGCCGATATATCGGCCTGTCACACTAAAGGGGTTAAGGATGAGCAGAACTGTCTCACATGAACAAACACATATCATGCCGTAATGAAGTCTTTATTTAGGGGCTGCCCTTATTTAAACTTATTTTTATTTATTTGTGTGTCAATCAAAGAACCCAGGCCTGGTTCCTGTAGACCCTCTGCCACCCAACAGGTGGATGTCATCACAAGGAAGTTGGCCTGGCAGGGGTGCTGCTGAGCAGCACAGAATGACATCCACATGGCTGATGGGAACAGGGACCCTTCGTCCTTCCCAGAACACCTCCATCCCCACCTGTTTCTAAAATATAAGATGTGCAAGATGTGCAAGTGTGCTTCTAAGTCCAGGTTTTGAAGAACAGTTTTCTATAGTTTGACCATGGATGAGATGCTCAGTCTTTCTGAACCAACACAAACGTTCAATTTTTTGGGAAGCTGGGATAACTCAGCAGGTTGAGTGCTCATTTTGCAGCCCCAGGGACCAAATCCTGGCCCCAGCCCATGCAGACCCACATGCTAAACTGGGGTGTGCTTCCCATGCAGGAGACCCCCAGTTCAGTTCTTGCCCCCCGGGTTTGGTCCCTGGCTCAAGGGGGTGGGCCTCCCATGCAGGAGGACCCCAGCCCAGTTTCTGCCCTGTGTAGTCCCTGCCCAACTGTGTGGAAGGAAACAATGTTGAAAACTGATTACATACAACTATAGGGACTGCTCTGGGCCCTCCCCCTTTTCTCTCTGTCCCCCTATGTCAAAAACAATTAAATCTTTAAAAAAAAAAAGTTTGATTTTTCATTAGAGATGAAGAAAAACACCCGAGGTTCCAGCTGACTAATTCAACAGTGAGAATGAAGCCCAGTCTTTATAGAACAAGCACCCATCCGCCAGCTGCCCTGACCTAGCTCAGCACCCTCCACTGAGTTCTCAATATCAAGTCAAGTTTTCATTTCTGTAAATAAGCCACAATGAAAGATGCTGTAACAACTCCTCTATCGATTTCCTGAGGCTGTCACCTCTTGCCTCAGGAAAGAAGGCCTGGCCAAGCTGCACACTACACACTGGCCATGGCCAGGACTCTTGGAGAGGACCCAAGAGGAGGCCAAGTCTGTGAAGGGGACCTGCCTCGTGTCCCAAACTCCCAGAGTGTCAACTCAGAAACAAGCAGGAACACTAGGGACATGGATGTCCTCCTTCTCCACTTGAGCATTTAGTGAACCCAGTGACCTTCCAGTTCGGAGGCTGGCAAACTTTTTCCACAAAGGCCAGAGAGCAACTATTTTGGGCTGTGAGGTTTACAGAGTTTCTGTCCCAACTCAACTCAGCTGCTATAGTACAAAAGCAGCCATGGGCAGTTTGGAAACACATGGGCCTGGCTGTGTTCCAGTAAAAGTTTATTTACAAAAAGATGGGGGAAGTTTGGAAGTTTGACAATACCTGTTATAGATCAACACTAAGATAACCACAATGTGATTTAAAAAAAGCACTCCATAGTTGCTTGGCAATTAAAACACAGAACAAACAAAAACAAACATCTTCATTTATAAGCACAACATCACGTGAAGATAATTTACTTTTTTTCACATTTTTTAAAAAGATTTATTTTTATTGTTTTTGAGAGAGATAGATACAGAGACAAAGAGAAGGGGGAGGGCCCAGAACAGTCTCCATAGTTGCACATCATTGGTTCTTCCACATAGTTTCATTCCACAGGTGGGCGCGGGGCTGCACAGGGCATGAACTGGGCCAGGGTCTCACCCTGCTGAGAACCGAACTGGGGGCACTCCCCAGTTCAGCATATGGGTCCGCACGGGCTGCGGTTAGGATTCGATCCTTGGTCCAAGGAGCTGCAAAGTGAGTGCTTAACCCACTGAGCCATCCCAGCTTCCCCTCACATTTTTTTTTTTTTAAGATTTATTTTATTGATTTTGGACAGAGAGAAACAGAGACAGAGAGAGACAGAGAGAAGGGGGAGGGCCCAGAGCAGTCTCCATAGTTG
>PVKE010015653.1:0-33128 GCA_004027555.1 Craseonycteris thonglongyai
TGACATATGTAAATCAATTATAAAACCATAAAAATAATTTCTGAGTTTAAAGAACTCCCAATTGTCTCATTTTGCAAAGCAGGAAATATGTTATTGTATTTAATTTTTACCCTGTTGTATGTTTTACCTATTAATCTACTAAATCTTTCCATATTCTTCACTACCAACTAACCACAATCTCTACTTAAACAGAAGGAAAAAAAAAAAACAAGGCAAGGGTGCAACACAGTTTTAACCTAAAAAATAATGTATCACTCTGAATGTCCAATAAGTAAATGTATCATATTATTTTCCTTAGAGTGTCCTATGTTTCTATAGAGTAACTGGCTGTAGGAAGTCCTGTGAAAATACAGAGACTATATTGTGAGTCTTATAAATTGGGTTGTGTAGCCCATAGCAACCCCTGCATTTGGATTACATAATCTATAGCAACTGTAGAGAGTGTGGAATACACACATGAAAAATATCGCTGAGATTGTGGTGACATTATAGTGAGACTTAGAATGAAGAAATAAAAGAAGGTCTGACTCTCACTAGGAAAAACAATACTGGCATTATGAAGGAATTGTCGCTGAACTTCCAACTCATAGACATTTGAATGGTGAGGCAATGCCTGAATCTAATTTACAATTTTGGCAGAAAACTAAAGACATGGTAGTCATTCTCTTAGATGGCTACTACCTTTAAAGAAAACACTCTTAACTAATTTATTATGTAGTCTGAGAAAGTGTAGCACACTGAACAGTTAATAGTATGCTAGACTAAAAGAATGTTAGGAGTTGACTAGCTTTGCGATTTTAGTCAAATGATTTTATACACAAGCCATTTCAAAGCTCTATCTCAAAACAGGCACAAACTCATAGATACAGAGAATAAATTGATAGTTGCCAGACGAGGGAGATTTGGGGAGGAAGGGTGAAAAACAGGAAGGGATTATGAAGTACAAATTGGCAGTTATAAGGTAGTAATGAGGATGTAAAACACAGTTTAGGGAATATACTCAATAATATTGAAATAACTATATGGTGCTAAATGGGTACTGGACTTACAGGAGTGATCACCTTGTAAGCTATCTAAATGATTAATCACTATGTTGTACACCTGAATCTAATATATTAATAATATTGTATGCCAACTGTAATTGGAAAACAAAAACAAAAAAACCTCTCTACATCAGTCACCTTATATTTAAAATTATGCGGTTGGAATGGACAATTTCTAAAGCCCCTTTTAATGGATATAAGAATGCCAGTAGCAAGTTATTCAAGATACACAAAAGACATTGTATTTGACTTTTTTTTCCCTATTAGTTTTTCTTCGACACGGAACGAACGGTAAATTCCAGCATCTAGAGCACACAACAGCCAAACCTTAAAAATAGAAAATACAAAAATAACAGTAGTCTAAAGCAGTAAGATAACTGATCTGAGACTTTAAGTACTTTAAAGGTTTGTTGTTGTTGCCTTTCTTTCCGTCCCTCCCTCCCTCCTTTCCTTCCTTTCTTCTAATAAAACTGCAGTACCCTTTGTATTATAATACTTAACTCTGAAGTGTTGCTACATATTGTAGTAAAAAAATTCTCTTACTGATGAATGTTCCTGTGATTTTCAAAAATGATTTTCAGTGATTTTCAAAAGACTTTTTTTCTCAGCAATAACAAAGAACATGCCATGCAATCCAAGACTATAACACACACATTCTTCATTATTTAAGAAGAAACACACATAAACATTATAATAATGTTGCATTGCTTGGCTAACTCAAGGTAACAAAGACATTTGAACATTGATGTGATATCCAAATATTTTATGTATATATTATAGATATACATAAATGATCCAGTGAAATACTGAAAAGTACCGTCATAAATTAAAATGATGGCTTATCCTTCAACAACATGGCTTTTTGTTGTTGTTGTTGTTGTTGTTGTTGTTGTTATTTTTTATTTTTATTTTTATTCCATTTCCCAATAGCAAGAATTGCACGAGTTTGTCTGCGGGCTTTTGATACCAATGTTTATAGCATTTGATTTAAGACTGTAATTCTCCATGTCTTCTTGATCACGACTCTAAAAGTTTGTGGCAAAAATATTTTTTCACATACCTATTTCTGACAGATATGTCAGGAATAAAAAAGTACATTTTAAGTATATAACATCATAAAATCGTATGTATGTATAGCTTGTATATCACATCTTTACAATCACATGTAAAGTCACAGTCTAGATATGACTTTTTTCATTTCAAAGATGAAAAGAAATGTGAACAATGCTATATTGTTACTATGGCACATTTTAATAGTGCATTTCATCTGTGAAGTCCAAAATTTTCACATGGGATTTGTGATTGAGTGGGGATTAGGGGGCAGTTGCTGCCAACAAATCTTTAAAAACCCTCCCTAATTTAAGCCCATATAAAAAATAAAGAACAATGTTTCAGAAAGTGTATCCATCCTGACACCTGATTTTTCCTCTGTGTCTCTCCCATATAAATAATTAAAGGCCATAAAAATGTTTGACAAAGGGATAGTATGGAAACTAGGTTTTACAGATCATGGTGGTGGAAAGCCCGTGAGGTTTCCTGACTTTTACAAAATGCTTTTAGGTATAAGAGAAGTGATATAATATTATATTTTCCATTTTATTATTAGGTCTTTAAAATAAAAAAAGACAAGTTAGTATCACATTAAAATTTGAGGGGAAGTTGGGATGGCTCAGTGGGTTAAGCGCTCTCTTTGTAGACCGAGGATCAAATCCAGGACCCTGCCTGTGTGGACCCATATGCTGAACTGGGGAGTGCCCCCAGTTCAGTTCTCACTGGGGTGAGACCCCAGCCCAGTTCCTGCCCTGCGCAGCCCCATGCCCACCTGTGGAATGAAACTATGTGTAAAAACTGATTATGTGCAACTATGAAGACTGCTCTGGGCCCTCCCCCTTCTCTCTGTCTCTGTATCTCTCTCTCTCTGTCAGAAACAATAAAAATAAATCTTTAAAAAATTTGAGGTACAGTGTCTTATTTTATTGTTTCTGTTCGGGAATCATGAACTTTGATAGAACTAAGGCTTTTATGTCACAAGCACTCATAACAGTGAAAATCCAAAATGAAGTTTTACTTCTCAAGAGCAAGCTTCTCTTTTGTTTTTGTTTGTTTGCTTTGCTTTGTATAAAATGCATTTAAAAATCTATGGACTAGAATATGAACTGCATACATTGTTTGTGCAGTCAAGTGGCTTTTAACTTGCTAAAAGACTCATGTTTAATATTTGGTACAAAATTAAGAGTGTGATAAACACGAACAAAAACATATTACAAAGTGTTAGCTGACTGCTAAGAAATGGATTGAATATATTTCAAATATTTTCATTATGGCAAGGTTAATCTCCATTATTAAAGGGATAAAAATATATTCTATCTTAAAAAATTCTAGTGGTTTCAGGAAAAGAACTTATATAAACTCTTAACAATATTTGAGTCTATAATGTTCCTGTAAATCCCAAGCTACTGTTGCTATCCTATCTTTAAATAATAAGAATCCTCTGAACTCTCTTTTTCTCTGGATTAGGTGCGATAAGAACCTTTCTAAAATAAATTAGAATGAAACCATCCAATCACTTCCCAGTCTCATGTTAGTAGATTGTATCATTTAATCATTAAATGCTATATGTTCGTTCAAGCCCACAACATTTACTAAAATGACTTAAATCCCATGACAAATACTTGACACCAGCTACCTTTTTATATCGCCCTTGAAAAGCTATTTTGATGTTCTCATTACGTTCAAAATAACAGTTTTGTTGTTGATTTTGTCACTATACTTTTCCATCAATTTAATAAATTTCTTAAATTATGGAAAGAAATCTCATTAAGCTAAAGACAAAGTACTTTTGAATTAGTGAAATGTAGGAATTATATATTATAGAAATATTTTGCAGGAGTGAAAGAAAAACACACACTTAATACTCAGGGGCTATATAAACAATGCTATAGACCTAGCAGTAAAAACTTCTACAAATAAATTTTAATTTGCAGCCTCAACAACACTGCTGATGTCATCCATATTTTAGGAATGGGAGGATAAACTCAGAGAAGTTGGGTAACTTAGACAAGATCACTCAGTGAGCATGAAGTAGAGCCTGGATTTGAATGCAGGATTTTGTGATTCCAACAGCCCAGGCATTTTGAGCTCTACCATCTTGTAACAGTCAGAATCTCATAAATGTTCTTTATGGTGTTACGTCTGTCAGGTGACCTTAAGGTCAGGGATCTTTAATAAGAGAAGAAAAAAATGTTTTACATAAAGAAATACTAAGAAACTTAAAGTCCTCTAGGGTAAAGTAATAGAAAGGAGAATTCTTCCCTGAAAGCAGAAGGGATAGAGAACACTGAGATGGGTCCCAGAAATAAAAGATAATTTCAAGGGAATAATACGACTGAATCTTATTGAAAACTGGCAAGAATTTGATTTGATACTACTGAAATGATATAAAGATATTTATATGATACAGCTTTAATTTTTAATAGCTTTATTAAGGTATAATTTATACATCATAAAATTCACCCATTGCAAGTATACAATTCCATGATTTAAGTAAATTTATAGACTTGTGCATCCATCTCCACAATCTAGTTTTAGAATATTTCCCTCTGCCCCCCTCCTATAATTCCCTGGAGTGCCGTTTGCAGTCTCTCCTACTCCCACCCTGAGCCTGAGGCATCCTCTGCTTTCTTCCTTTCACATCTGGCTTCTTTCACTTAGCACATTGTTTTTGAGGTCCATTCATATTGATGCATGTTTCAGTGTTTCATTCTTTTTATACTAAAATAGTATTTTAACTTATATGGATATAGCACACTGTGTTTATTCACATGCCATATTGATGGAAACCTGGATTGTTTATAGTAAGAGGCTTTTCTGAACCATGCAGCTATGAACATTTGTGTTCATGTCTTTCTGTGGACATAGTTTTCATTTTCCTTGGGTAGATTCCTAGTATTAGAATTCTTGTATTATCCCAGCTTATATTTAACTGTTAATAAACTCTCAAAGTATTTTACAAAGTAGTCAGACCATTTTACATTGAGAGAGCTTTAATTTTTATCTTTGAAATTAATAATAAAACTCATGTGGGCCTCCTCGGAATATCTAAAATGTATACGCTCAGCACTCTGTTATGAATCGAACAGTTGCATCCCCTCAAATCTTACATTTTGAAGCCTTAACCTCCAGTTTGCCTGTATTTGGAGATGGGGCATCTAAGAAAGAAATTAAGGTTAAAGGTCATAAGTATGGGGCCCTAATAGGATTAACGTCCTTATAAGAAGAGATACCAGATAGCTCATTCTCTCTCCACATACACGCCTACAGAGAGAAGGTTATGTGAGAGCACAGTGAGAGGTAGACTTATACAATCCAAAGGGAGGCTGTCATTACACACCATTCCCTGGCACTTTGATCTTGGACTTCGCAGCCTCCAGAACGATGAGAAAGATGTGTTGTTGAAACCAGCAGTCCCCATCAATTTTGGCACCAAGGACTGGTTGTTTTGTTTTTTAAGTTTTTATTTATTTATTTATTTATTTATTTGACAGAGAGAGAGATACAGAGACAGAGAGAAAACTGAACTGGGGGAACTCCCCAGTTCAGACCATGGGTCCGCACAGGCTGGGGCCGGGATTCAATCCTCGGTCCCCAGCGCTGCAACGTGAGAGCTTAACCCACTGAGCCATCCCGGCTTCCCCAATCACCTCCTGTTGTATGGTCTTGTTCCTAACAGGCCACCGAACAGTAATGGTCCATAGCTCAAGAAATGGGGATCCCCCCAATTTAAGCCACTAAGTCTGAGGTATTTTGTTACAGCAGCCAGCACAGAATAATACATAAACCAACAATTTATTCCTCTGAAGGGACAGTTGAGAGCTTAGCAGGTAGTAGAGTTCCAGGGAAAAAAAACAACAACTCTTCCCTGAAGGTCTCTGAAAAAGCAGAGGTTTGAGTCTGACTTCTCTGAGTGACTAGATTATTTCATATGCTTTCTTTGTCATATTACTTTTACAGAGGTATCTTAACTACAAAGAATAATAAGTAGCCTTGGATTGAAGAGATGATGGTACTAAGGTTGAAGAACAGAATACAGTGAGTTAAAAGACTATGAAATAAATTACTGATGTATATCTGAAATTGTGGTCTATTTGTAGATTTTTTTTTTAGAAATTATCATGTTCTTACAGGCATCCAACTCACTAATTATATGCAAACAATAAAAATCAAGCTTCTGCCAAAAGAATTAACTCTGTAGGCAAAAGTAACTTACTTCAGTAGGACTGGTGTATTCACTAGCATCTAAAACACTTAAAGTTTTTTTCACCTCCAAATTAAATACTTGTATCTAATTTTCAAAAGAGACAACTGAAGATGTGAAGAGAGAAGACCAGTGACTCTAAACAAAATATTTGATTCTTATTGGAAAATTAAAATCTTAGCCTGATTATTTTAGGAGTAGGAATTTACATTAGAAAAACAAACAGACAAAAAAATCTTTTATTTTAGCTGCACTGCTATTTTTAGGTACAATATGGCTAGTAATGATATTTTTTCAAGAAGAGAACATTTGGTTCCAAAGAAGTTAGTTCTCTGTAGTACAAATAAAGACTAGATATCTGAGAGCAATTAAAAGAGTCCATTAAAATAAACAATACTGTTTGGAAGCATTTTATGGTAAAGTATAGAAGTTTAAAATGTATGTGACATTGACACATTCGAAAATAAAGTATTGTTTATAATTAAACAATGATTGAAGTATGGAAGAAAGTAAGGAGTAGAAAATTATCTGAATTCTAGAATATGTCATTGGAATTGTTGCCAACAACAGTACTATGGTTCCAAACTCTTATTGAGTTGTGTATTTTTAAATAATTATTTTATTGTTTTTGAGAAAAGGTGAGTGAGAAAGACAGAGAGAAGTGTGGAGGGCCCAGAGCAGTCTCCATAGTTGTACATCATTGTTTTGACACAGTTTCATTCTACACAGGTGGATGTGGGGCTGTGTGGGGGCAGAAAGAGAACTGGGGGCCTCTTGCATAGAAGGCAAGAACCTTCACTGCCATCCTGGTGGTTACCAGTTGTGCCAGAGTTTAGCACATGGGTTTGCATGGGCCAGGGCTGTAATTCGATCCTTGGACCTTGTGGCTGCAAGGCAAGCGCTCAAGCTGTTGAGCTATAGTTGTGTATTTTAAATGTGGATATTAATGCTGTTTTTTTTTAAATACATTTTTTATTTATTTATTTTTGACAGAGAGAGAGAGAGAGAGAGAGATACAGAGACAGAGAGAACTGAACTGGGGGCACTCCCCAGTTCAGCATATGGTTCCGCACGGGCTGGGGCCGGGATTTGATCCCTGGTCTCCGGCGCTTCAAAGTGAACGCTTAACCCACTGAGCCATCCCGGCTTCCCCTAATGCTTTTTTTAAATAGCTTCTACATATACCGTATTTTCCGGCGTATAAGACGACCGGGCGTATAAGACGACCCCCTAATTTTACAGTTAAAACATAGGTTTAGGCCTATATTCGCTGTATAAGACTACCCCCCACTTCCGAGGCTGTAGTCTTATACAGCGAATATAGGCCTAAAGCTATGTTTTACCTGTAAAATTAGGGGGTCGTCTTATACACCCGGTCGTCTTATACGCCGGAAAATACAGTAGGGCATATTCATGCCATGAACTTTTATGTAAATTATTTAATAAATGCTCCCTAAATTAAATCATGTCTGCATTTCATGACTATTTCTTAATATGAGAAAGCCAAGGGACACAGTGAAGATAGAGAAACTGTCACCATTCTCTAGTCATAACCCAACCAAAGTGGAATAAAGATAAGGTGGAGTCTATTAAAAATATTTGTAGTTCTTTTGTCCTACCCTCCATGCCTCAATTGTTCTATCACTCAGACAGGCACATAAAGCACATGTGCTTAATCTCCAGTCACTGATTTAAAGATTTATTTATTTTTATTGTTTTTGACAGAGAGAAAGAGAGAGAGATAGAGAGAGAAGGGGGAGGAGCCAGAAGAGCCTCCATAGTTGCACATCATTGGTTTTTCTACATAGTTTCATTCCACAGGTGGATGCTGGGCAGCACAGGGCAGAAACTGGGCCAGGGTGTCATCCCAGTGAGAACTAAACCGGGGGCACTCCCCAGTTCAGCATATGGGTCCACACAGGCTGGGGCTGGGATTCGATCCTCGGTCCCCAGGGCTGCAAAGTGAGCACTTAACCCACTGAGCCATCCTGGCTTTCCCATGATTTAGAACATGATAACACAGCAGGAGACAGAACAAAAAGACACATAAATGACTTTAAAGCCCACTTTGTGCTGACTGTTATTACAAAGCCCTCCCAGATCTAGACCAAATCTACATTGTAAAGTAATTGCTCTGTCTCTGATTGCTCTAAGGAAAATTTATAGACAACACATTCAGATCACTAGCAAGTACAAGAAATGAGAGCTGCTGCCTAGAGAATTTCTTTTGGTCATGAAGCCACAGTAACTGTCAAAGAAGTCCTCTGTGGACAGTTAATCTAAGTGCTTCTAAGGCTCATCTTCCTTGGACACTCTTACATATTTATAGAACTCCAGATGCAAAGCACTTCACAAATACTACCTGGAATCATCACACTTTCCAGTGAACTAAGCTTTCTTCTGAAGCTTAAATAGCAAATATGGAAACTAAATACTGCCTGTTAGGTCTTTAGCCTCACAAACCATTTTGGGTTACACTTTCCAGTGCTCTAAGAGGGTCCTATGAAAATTATAACATAAAATCCTGTAATCAGAGCTTCAAAGTAAATTTAATAGCCATTAAGACAAAATAGTGGAAAGATAATGCAAATATAATAATATGGTCTGATAGGAAGCCACATAAATCTCTATCTTAATAAAAAAACACTCAATTAAAAAATTAATAAATAGTTTTGTCTTTTTCTATAAAATTTATTTTTGAGAGCTTAAATGATATTCTAAAGAACGGTGTCTACTTTCTCTTATATCATATAAACCATATGGTTAGAAACAATTTTCCAGGTGCATATTCTATATTATATTTAAGAATAAAACATATTTGGATTTACATCTTTGAACTTTCAATAATTTATATGCAAAATTTATATTCATATTCAAAATAACTTTAAGTGCCAATTGGCATAAATGACAAAATATTTCAACATAAATTTAAAAGATTTTACAATAACATTTAAATGAACTAAATTCTTAGCATTTTTATAAACCACTATATAATATAAAAGTATGTGTACTAGAATCATTAGAGCTTTTTAAGATTAATATTTCAAATGCATTTTCAAAAATATATATTACACACTCATGGTGATTCTAAGTGTAGGTACAAGTTTTCATTCTATATGGATGTATATATGTTTGTGTTTATGTATATAATTATATTTATGTCCTTCAGAAAATATGTCTTTAATAAGAAAATAGAATTACACATTATTGGCAATACAGAAAAGTAAATTATACCATACAAAATTAATCCATAGGTATGGATTAGAAGTTTATTACATGGTAAGACTCTTTCTATAGATAAAATTATAAATTATACACTTTCAGCTGTCTTAAAAAAATCTGTTCAAAGACACAGAAAGCAATACTAACATCTACTTATGCTACCCTTTCACAGCAGAGTTCAAAAAGCCTTATGTTATATTAGCTTATTCAATCTACTAGAGTTTTTCATTGCTTTTTTTTTTTCTGAAATAGAAAACGTTCCTGAAAATCATTAAGATAGGGGGATTTCTTTATGTGCTTTTAAGACATCTGATATTATGTGTAATAAAAAATCTTAACTTCAGTGTACAGACTGAATTGTAAAGGAGAGGCTTATCCTTAAAAGTTACTTTATACTAGTATTTCTCAATATATGTTCCATGAAAAACTAGTGTCATTTTGGAAATACTGGTCTCAACAAAGTTAAGCAGGCATCCTAAATCACAGCTTTTCACAGTCTCTGATTTAGTCATATGTTTGTGAATATCCAACGGTGTAGTATATGATATGCAGTCTTTACAAAAATTAATTGACTCTAGATTCTCTTTCCTTTTTTCCCCTGAGAATCTAAAGTGATTACTGTGCTAGAGAGTCCACTTTGAGAATGTAACTAAAGGCTTTCATGACTGGGAGTTTTAGAAGTAATTATAATAACATTGTAATAACTATTTCAGTATAAAAGACAAAAAATGTTATAAAAAAGTAAATCCTTGTAATGCTTAAATCAAGCAGGTTATATACATTTTTAAATTACATACTATCCCCCCATCAATAATAAGCACCTCCACTAGCCAGTTATTACAGTTCTCTATCATTCTCCACTACAAGGAACCAGATATTAGAGAAATGATTCATTCCAGATTTGGGCAGGGAAAGTAAATCTGAAAAATCTTATGCCAAGAAGCCAGGAAACTGTCAAAGATCAATGAGGTCATGTCAAGAAATGTTAGGACAAAGCTTGAAAAAATTTTCTCTTATCAAAGTTGTGACAAATAGAGCATCTAATGCATATGATTTTAATTGATGGAGATACATTGATCCTATGGTAATTTATTAATATATAAAAGCACCTAAAAGGGACAAAACTAAAAACATGTATTACTTCTATTCAAGACAGCTATTGCACCAATTCCATGAAAATTTGTTATTAGAGAAAAATAATTAAACATATAACATGTCTTTGAATACAAACAATATTTCAGGATAACCAAATAGTCTGATTTTATGTAAGAATATCAGATAACCAGGACAGAAAACATGATAGAATTAGAAAATCATTACTTTGAAATCTTTAGCAAAACTTGTGATTCAGCAAGAATAATTAATTATCATTAAAACTAAAATAGTAGGTAAATGGCTGATGAATATGATTTGTGCTGATTACTGTATTTTCCGGCGTATAAGACGACCCCCTAATTTTACAGTTAAAACATAGGTTTAGGCCTATATTCGCTGTATAAGACTACAGCCTCGGAAGTGGGGGGTAGTCTTATACAGCGAATATAGGCCTAAACCTATGTTTTAACTGTAAAATTAGGGGGTCGTCTTATACGCCCAGTCGTCTTATACACCGGAAAATACGGGTACTACTACTTCTATTTCTTTTCTGTCAGAATGCATAGTATCAAGGCCTTTCCCAGTTTCTTTTCAGTGACTTCATAGACTTGCTTTACCCAATGATATATGAATAGAAGCAAGAGGTGTCACTTATGAGCAGAAACATAGAGCCCATTTCACGTTTTTCTGACTTTGGTGATTATAAAGAGTGCAATGATATGAACATTTATTCTGATACATTATACAATGAGATATTACAGGCTTTAAATGAATAAAATTTTTTTTGTCATTTTGAGCCCCTCAGATTTTGATATTCTTTGTTACTGCAGTATTATCTACTTTTTCATGACAATTACAATGGGAAATTGAATACTTGATTGTGATAAAGTGACATCATAAATGTGATTTCCTACTAACAAGGGAAAATATAACTGTACAACAGAGGTCATTGTTATCCTCATCAAATGATCATCCTTGCAATTACTGATGATGTAGCAATTATGTAAAACATGTCTCTAACAAAATTCGATATGATGTATACATCATCTATACTGTATTCTAGCCAAGAACAACTTAATATTAAAATTCTATATTTAAATTTAAATTCTAGTTTATAAGATAACCAGGGGATAAAGCAATGTGCTAATTATAGCACAAAACCATAAGGTAAAACTAATGACAGGACAATTGGCCTATTCTTTATACCAGATAGGTGTTATGGGGACAAGGGAAGAAGTATTCTACATAAAGAGGCTGCTCCAAAGGCAAAGTGTAGTCTCAAATAAAAAATTATCTTTAGACAAATCAGCTGCAAAATATATATAAAAGACAATTAGAGATATTTAAATATCAAGTAGTATCAGCAAATATTGTGAATTTGTTAATAATTTTGTTAGTTGTGACATTATTTTGAGTACTTAATAAAAAGTAATTTTTTGTTATTTTTAATATTAAATCTTAATTATTTAGAAGTGAGATCACTTTTCAATATGCCTATACAATAAAAACAAGTCTATAAATGCCTCATACAATTTCAATACATGGCAATAAAAGTATCATTTTAAAAATTCTGAATATAGAAACAAAATAAAGTAAAACAAAGTTGAAAAAGGCAAAAAAGATGAAGATTTAATCAGTTAATTTATATTTGTATTTATCATTATATATGTTAATTTTTAAAATTTCTTTTATTGTTTTGAGAGAAAGTGAGAGGAGAGTGGTAAAGAGAGAGAGAGAGAGAGAGAGAAGGGGGAAGGGTCCAGAGTAGTCTCCATAGTTGTACATCATTTCTTGTGACATAGTTTCATTCCACATGGTGGATGTGGGGTGGCCTGAGGCGGGAACCGAACTGGGGGTCTACACCATGGGAAGTGAGAACCTTTGAAGCCATCCAGGCAGTTATCAGGTGTGCCACAGTTCAGCATGTGAGTTTGCACTGGCCAGGGTGGGATTCGATCCCTGGAGCTTGCAGTTGCAAGGCAAGTGCTCAACCTGCTGGGCCTCCCCACATAAGTTAATTTTAACAAATATTAATTATTTTATAGTGGATTCCCTTTCTCCACTTCCTTCTCTTATTTTCTTTATTGAATCTTTTTCAGACCATTGACTCAGACTAGTCACCTTTACTGTCTGATGCTGTTTACTGTCGGATGAAAATCAATTGAATCACCCATCATTATTCTAAAGAACCTAAGTATTGATTTTTCAAATATCCCATTTAGTTTGTTTTTTGGAAAGTTTCTTACATCGTCTTGGGTACTTCCTTTCTCTCACAAAGAATATGATGCCTTATGAGGCCCCATTTTATTAACTAACCCTACTCTTCAATCTGATTCATACCATCATTACTCTTCCTCTCTGGCTTCCAATGGTCTCCTTTTATTCTTAGAATAAGCTGCACTCCCGTTGTCCTCAGGGACATTAGTCCCACAGGTTTCTCTGCCTGACTTCTTTTCTCCTCTCTCTTTAGATAATTCTTAAAAACACTTTAGATCTAAAACACAAAAATTACTTTTCCAGGAAAAATGTCCTAGATACCCTATTTCAGGTCAGTACTTCCCGCAGTCCTGTTTGCATTCTAATAGTACTTTCTTCTTTGTCTCAGAGATTTAGCACAGTTTATATTTATACATTCATTTTCCTGATATCTATCTCCCATAAATTCTCAGTTTCATGAGAATCCTCAGTTTCATAACCATCTCTCTTTTATTTACTGCTTATATCTTGCTATTATGACTACTACATTTGGTGCTAGTAATAGAATATCCTTGTGAGAACTCATCAACATTATTAGAGCAGGTAAATATTTATTGGATGAATATATATTGACTTTAATTCCAATCAATATCCCAACAAGGCTTTTGTGGAATTCGAAAAGCTAATTTTTTACATAATGAAGAACATAGGGCAAGAACAGTCAAGATATTCTTACAGATGAATTAAGTAGAGGCCATGAACTACCAGATAGGTAGTCTTATTTTTAAAGACATAAAGATAAAACAGTATTCTGTTTGTATACTAATGGACAAAGAGACTGAGGAATATAATTGAGTGCCCAGAAACAAACCTATACACATACAGAAACTTAATATGTAACAGAGTTTTATTATCTATTATTATGGAAGGAAGAAATTCTCAACAAATTAGGTATAAAAATAGAAACTCTGCCCCTTAACTAAATTGTCAGCATCATCATCATCATCATCATCACAGTCATTATCATCATCATGGTTGATTAAATATTTAACTGTGAAAAGAAAACATAAAAATTTATAAAGTAGTACAAGAATATATTCTCAGGATATGTAAAAATTTCTTAAAGTCTTAAAAACATTAAATATAAAAGAATATATTGCTAACTTAGATTACACTGAAATTAAGAATTATTTATCAGAAAATACAATAAAAAGAGTAAAAATAAATATCAAAATCTGGAAGATATCTGCAACACATATAATTCACAACAAGTTCATGGCCAGCATAAATAAATCTCTCCTATAAATCAATGAAGAAGACAAACAATCAAAAAAATTGGCAATGATTTTCTCAGGCACTTAGAAACCGTACATACAATTGTTTAGAAAACCCAAATTGCCAACATCTAAAGGTACTCAACTTCATGAGCAATGAGAGACAGGCATGTAGTTTAAATCAAAATTAGGCAACAGTTAAATATACCAATCAGATTTGAAAAATTGAAAACAAATATCAAGTTTGGTAGAAGATTGTATAAAAGAGATTTGTCACACATGGCTTCAAGATTTGAGACAACATGGATTCATTTAGCTTAACTATCAGCACTGAAAACTAAGGCCATCTGGGTCAACATAAGTATTTTTTTTTTCCAGGAGACTCTTATGAAGATAAGGATTTAAACATAAATATCTTCACTGTTTGCTTTAAGAAATTTCAAAATATATATTTGCATCCCTTTTCATAAGTATATCTGATACAACATATTGTTATTCTCTGTACTTTCAAAATATATACTTGAATCATTTCTCAAATATATATTAGCAGTCATTTGACAATGGTTTACATTTGAGTAGGGTTGGCCTCCTTTGATGATCCTCAAATTGTTCTGTAACTTTGTGGGGTGGGCATATCTTAGATGTATTTATGTATAGAAGAAGAATTAAAAATTGAGTTCAGTTTTGAGATGCTCATATTCCTGGTGGTCAATCTCTTTTGTTTCAATTTGCCCTAAGGTCTTAATAAACAATAAAAACACTATTTCAAATTCTCAATTTTTCCTCAAGTCTTAATAAACAATAAGAGCACTATTTCAAATTCCTGAAACTGGTTTTATGCCCACAACAATAAACCTGACAGAGCAAAGTATCAAATCACAAAAGAACAAGTACTCTATAATTTTGTCTTTAGAAATAAAAATATGGGGAAATATACACACTATATTGTTTAAGGATGCCTATAGAGGAGATGAAACAATAAAGAAATACAATAAAAGGATTCTCAAAAATCTAAGCATAATGATGTATTTCTCTCCTAAAACAATTGACAAGGGACTCCTAGGAAGAGACAGGCATTATTCATTCTATTTCTTAACCTGAATGGTGGTAATATAGAGATTCTTTTCCTCATAATCCTCAAGGATATACCTATGACAAATACTGTCTTTGGTGCATATGATACATTTTATGATGCAAAAACAAAATTTAAATTTTATTTTGTTTCATTTATTTAAATGATTGTTTTTAAAGCTGTGTTGTTTGAGAGAAGGTGAGACAGAGAGAAGGGGGGAAGGTCCAGAGCAGTCTCCACAGTTGCACATCATTAGTTGTGACACGGTTTTATTCTATACAGGCATATGTGGGGCCTTGTGGGGTGGAAATGGAACCGGGGGCCTCCAACTGGGGAGGTGGGAACCTTCACCACTGTGCCCACAGTTGTACATCATTAGTTGTGACACGGTTTTATTCTATACAGGCACATGTGGGGCCTTGTGGGGTGGAAATGGAACCGGGGGCCTCCAACTGGGGAGGTGGGAACCTTCACCACTGTGCCATCCAGGAGGTTACCAGTTGCACTGCAGTTCAGCACATGGGTTTGCATGGTCTGGGCCAGGAAAGCGTGCCTGAACCTTGTGATTGCAAGGGAAGCTATCAACCACTGAGTTATGCTGGCATCCTTTATTGTCCCAAAAGGGTTCTGAAGGATATAAATGACATGGATGGTGAGTATCTGAGTCTTCTATCTGGCTCTTTGCTAAAAAAATGATTAAGAAATTGTGAACAGTAATCACAGAATCCATCTTTTCATTCCATTACCCTGGAAGTTAGTTATTTGAACCAGATACATGTCTATATGATATAAATTGGTTGGCATTTAGGAGTTATGACTAATACTTTTAAAATAAATTTCTTGTCTTTAGATAAAATTTCTTAGAATTTGAGGTGATAATGAGTTACACAACTAATTGTACAAATGCTTTATTTTTTCATGTAGTTTACAAACCTTTTTTCATGTTTGCTATGTGTTCTTAAGTTGTCTGATATGTATTACAATTTTCTCAATGTCATATCTTATTCTCATGTCACACATCTCTCTTGTACCCTTCCTCTATGCTTTATATATTAAACTTGATGTCAATAGAGCCCAAACAAATAACAATTAATATACAATCTCTATAGGTTACTATATGTTAAATCTCTGATATTTCAAACCCAAAGTCTGTAAAACTCACTCTTACTAATTTTCAAGCCCTTAACTAAAATGTGTATTTAAGTGCTAAATTTAATGCTGATATTTTTGTTTGGGTTTAGGTATGACAAGCATACACTTTAGACTTTATAGAAGGTCTTATAAACTATTGCTGGCAAAGGAATTCCAGTGTGTTAGTTGGTCGACTGATCACTGATAGCCATATATCAAATGCAAACACCTCTTAGACTGATACATGAGAAATTAAGTTGAGGCATACATAAATGGCTGCAGCCTAATGAAGGATATTTAGAGTACATAGTAGCTCAATATCTGTATGCTTATTTTGTTTCATTGGCAATCACAGAGTATTGATTAAAATATGATTCAATGATGAAACAAAGAAATAGTAATGTCAATTAATTACCACTTGTTCAGTAAACAAAATCATTGAAGTCCTTGGGTAAGCAATGCAATGAAACATTTAATGATCATGCTACATAGAGGCATGCATTCAGATATTTCTCACATTGACAAGAATGTCAGTCCTTTAAGGGCAGGAAGGAACCACGTATGTTTTAAAATAGTTTTGATTTTTAACAGAGCCTCATGTTTTGAACATAAGTTAGTATCCAAATTAGATGTTTTTAGTTACTTCAATCTGCGCATAGGATTACAAACCTCCTCACAGCAGTGTTTTTAAATCAGTGATTCGTTAAAGTTTATAAGAGCCAACAACCTCCTTAAAAGTCAAGGGTTATAACTGAGCAATTTTGTGTGTGTGTGTGTGACAAATCAATGAACTTTTATTTTTTTATGTACTTTTTAATTTTTTTAATTGAATTTGTTGGGGTGACATTAGTTAGTAAAGTTATATAGGTTTCATGTGTACAATTCTATTATGCGTTATCTATAACTGAGCAATTTAGTTTATCTCATGTCAATAGTTAGTGGCTGTCTAAGGTGATATACTGAGAATGGACCTGAGTTTCAGTGTGAATCTGGGGATTACTTTTGGATATCTATCAAGGGGGCTAGAAAAGATTTACTTCATGGGTACAGTGAACTTTATAACCTTCATATATTCACTTAATACTTCATAGGATGCAGTGAAATCGGGAGTAAATGCAGTAATCAAACTAATTTTATAAATACTTCCCATTTCTATCTCACTCCTTTTTTTCATCTCCTGTTCCCTTTCAGGTGTTTATAATAACTAGATATACCAGTGTACATAGCAACCTCCATGCAGAAATTCCTCCAATGTTTAGTACTGGTTTTGCATTTTCCAAAACACTGATTTTTACTTATGTGTGGACAAAAACATATGATAATTGGTAGCGGATTTGATGGTTGTCTCTAAAACATGACTGCTACCCTCCAATTTATACTATGTTGCAGTAGTCACATATTATGACTGGGATTGGCTCCAGTTCCAAGGGAAAATATGATTGTTCTAAGTCAATTAGGGTAACTTTAGCTCCTTTGCCACAGTGATCAGTTTAAGTAAAATAGGCTTAACCCAATCAACAAAGCTACTTCCCTGGTCACATGAATGATACAAATTAAGCAGGAGACCATTCAGAACAATAATATTCTAGGGGTCCATACTTCTGGGCTTTCTAGAAATAAGCATCAAATCTATTGACAGAATTATGTACAGATATGATTCCACATATCACTGGTAGCAATGTTCTACTGTGGAAGAATTCCACTGATTAAAAGTCCAACTGGGAGCTTGGCAGAACTGACAGGCTAATAGGTACGGTAAATAGTTCTGAGACTGTGTTTGAACCACTCCTGAATCATGCCTCATCAAAATTTTTCAGTTACATGAGAAAAATGGGATTTTATTTTTATTAAATAAATTTGCATATTGGTCTTTATTAAATAGCAAACAAAAACAACCCAATATGCACATTTTTACTTTTGAAAGAAACATGTCTTAAATGGCTTACCCTCTTCCTTGCTTTCTTAAAAGTCAATAAGGGTCATAATTATTTTTCTTCTAGACTTGGAAACATAATTATGATTGTTATTGTTTTATTTTAGAATACATACCTACTAATATTTGAAACTCCACTAAATGGTATTAGGCCACTTTAATTTCAAATATAATAAAGTGCTAAACCTTAATTTTATAATTAAATAGACATATTAAGAAATAAATCTTAATTGAGTAAAAATAAATATTGCTTTTCTATTACAATAATTTCCAAGCAAAATTTGTTTGATTTCTTCAATCCTAATTCCTGCTCAGTTCCTAAAATTCAATTTAATATTATGTAACAATTCATATTTTTGGAATACATTTATTCTGTCCTAAAATACTCATTTTCTATGAGCTCTTCAAGAGAGATACTGCAAAATTCAAATAATGACTACACTAAATGTTAAAAAACATCTGCAATTTTGAAAAATTTTTATGTCATTCTCATAGTAGCAAAATATACAAGCCTAGAAAGTATTAAAAAAATATAAAATATTATGACACACTGACTTTTCTGGAAAAGAAGACATACATACATACATGCATACATACATACATACAATTATATATAGTACAGGGTTTTTCAAGGAATAACACCGAGAGTGATTAGCACTGAAAATCTGTGTTATTGATTAGTTCATACCATATGGTATGTGTGATTGCACGCACATGTGTACCTTTTATTACATTCACTAATGAAGGTAATGGGTACTGTTCGAGGACATTCAGGCAACACAAAGTTCATTATAACTACTCCAAAAGACTGCCCAGATTCTTCTGATTTGTTGTGTTATAATAGATACTTTTTAAGTAAGTAGTTTTTGCCCGTGGATTTAAATGTTTTTTTTGTTTGTTTGTTTGTTTTAAATATACAGAGTTATTGTTTAAAGAGCATTTTTTTTTTTTTTGACAGAGAGAAATACAGAGTCAGAGACAGAGAGAAGGGGGAGGGCCCCGAACAGTCTCCATAGCTGTACATCATCGGTTTTTCCACATAGTTTTATTCCCAGGTGGGCGCGGGGCTGCACAGGGCAGGAACTGGGCTGGGGTCTCGCCCCAGTAAGAACTGAACTGGGGGCACTCCCGAGTTCAGCATTTGGGTCTGCACGGCCAGGGCCGGGATTTGATCCTCAGTCCCCAGGGCTGCAAAGTGAGCACCTAACCCACTGAACCATCCCAGCTTCCCCTAAAGAGCATTTTTGAGGGACAATTTGACTCACCTACCTAGAGATAATCTGTTATCCATTGACTACTCTGCCCTTGACTGTACTTTTACAGCATTTTGAGAATGATGGCTACCAATATTATTTGGAGATGGTATGAAAAGACAAAGAATCTCTTGTTCATAATGAGAAAAAAAATGCAGAAATTAACATTTAAACTAACTTTTAACTTACCCGAAGATCCCTGAAATTAAAAGAAGCACTTATATTTGGAGCATACAAAATTCAGTTATTATCAAAACTGCTACTTTATGAGATGAGGCTATTGTTGAATTATATATGCTCCCTGAAACAGGTTGACTTTAAGATTGTCATATTATGTACAGATGATCATAGAGCTTCTTATTCTGATTGACATCACTAGTATATTTATGTTCTGTAACAAACACATGTTAAAATCAGTCTTTATGTATATATAAAAGAAAAATGTATTTTAAGAGAATACCAACCTTTCTACATAGTCCTATCTTAATGTGCAGTAATAACTCTTAATATATTGTAGTAAGCTATTTTTATGATTAACTTCTTTTGAAAATGGGAGTCAAATTTTGACATGCTTACATTATGTAATATTTGCTTTTGAGTAATAACAAAAAAGAAAGAAACTGATAGTAAAAGGCATGCCTAAAGGAAGTACATATTGGTGCAGTATTAAAAAAAATAACAATAAAACAAACCTCTCTAGGCAATAAAAAAATACAGTGAGCACAATCTCCACTTTAAGTAAATAAAGATATGAGTTTAATTATACATTTATGAAGAAAATACACACCTATATTATTTTCTTTTCAAAATGTAAGAGGTTGGTTTAATATCCCACCATTTCTCTTGAGTAATTTCAACCAACATTTTTTATTACAAAGTACTATCTCACTATGTCAAATATTTTCTGGTTTAGTTCATGTCATGAAAATATAGAGTATACATTTCTATGGAGACATTTTGCATTTAGTAATAATAATGTGATGTATCAGGGAAATAATTCCAAAGTGTTTTCAACAACAACAAAAAAAGCTTTAAATCTACATCTTCAGAATAACCTCAAATGTACACACACATTTAATTAAAGAATATCATTAAATTTGCTTTGCTAAATAGAATATTACATTTTCATACTTTATCCAAACCATAAATCAACATTAGAGGTCATTCAGATTAGAAATCATGGCTGGTTTTTCTAAGCACTTAAAGACTGAGCCAGAAATTCTATTAGCTCATGAATACGACATGCCTTTGAAATTCAGGAAACTGAAAAATATATAATTGATCTCTTCCCTCTTCTCTTATTTTATTTATACAAGGGTACTGAGTTATATGTTTAACCTATAGATGAGAATTATATCTTAAGAGAAATAAAATAAATAATTCTATATCTTAGTCAGCGTCTCTATACTGCAATTACAAAATGACAGGTTGTTTTAAGTTTTCAGTTACCAGGCTCTATGAATCTTATTATAACGACTAGTACAAACATATTTTAATAATGACATTTAAAAATAATTGCAAATTTATATTTCACAGGTCATATGTTTAAAATAATATATTAGCAGAATATGACTATTAATCAGAGTAATTCTGGTTAATCATTTCTAAAGGATGACTGACTGCTGATCACAATTAATATTAAATGAAATAGTTAAAAGTTAGAATTATTTAAATGCTTTTCACTACCATCACCCTTTATTCACACAAGTGCAAAATTGAGTTAACATTTATAGCTATATGAGAAAGGTAGATATAACTATATTGCTAGAATACAAACTACATAATATAAGAATCACTAGCCTTGATTTCTGGGCTTTACAGGAACACTGTTTAATTGTGCAGTTTAATCTCATTGTGACACTTTCACCACACTGATAAGGGGAATAGATACCATATTATTCCTACTACTGTCTTTTTGGTAAATTCAGTAAAAAAAAAAATAAAAAAATCCTTATTTTGACATTATGTAAGAAAAGGAAGAAATATATCCTCAATTAAGAACATTTTTTAAAAAACTTCTTACTAGTTAAAAGTCATATTAATAGTGCATATTCTATAATATTAAAGATAAAGGATTTTTTTTTCTTAAGGTGGGAAAAAACAATGAAAGGACTAATAAACTGATATTTCTTGAGGAAGCTCTAAAGCAGAATTACCGAATTACCGGTAGGTAATTCGCTGGTTTCCATGGTATCACATGTATAAGGTATCTTTTGTTTTACTGGATGCACCATTCATACTCAGAGATTTAAAAATACAATATAGAGCTCTGGAGTTCCAGGGGAATAGTACTGTTAATACAATTCTATGATATATCATACCTTTCCTCTGCTACCCCAAGTGCTCCGTATTCACATCTGATTTTAAAGTCCTTTCTTTGTAAACAGCCATAATTTTTTGTTTGGCTTTGTTTAAAATACACTGTATCAGTCTTTATTTATTGAATGTTTATTATGGCAAAATTTTTAACAAGAAAATGCTAATAAAATATACTAAGTCAAAAAATAGATAAAGTAAATACAGAACATTATTAAAAATGGAACAAAGAAATGGGCAACAATCCATGCAAAGCTCTTTTGAAGAATAGCAAAGAAACAGGATCAGGAATAAAAGAAGAGAAAAATAATTTGTAAATCTCAAATTGGCTCTGAATTTACAGTGAATGAACAGTTGATTGGGTGATTATACTTCTTTTCCACCAATATTGTGATAAAATACACATAAAAATTAATCAACTTAACCATTTTTAAGTATATATAATTCAGTGGTATTAAATACATTCATTATGTATAAACTTTACAACCATCCATCTGCATAGTATTTTTTCAGTTTTACCCAAGATCTCTATGTCAGTTAAGAAATAACTCTGCATTCCTTCCTGTCCCAGCCCTCGGCAACCATCATTCTATTTTCTGTTTCATGATTTCGATTATTCTCAGTATCTAATATATGTGGAATCAAACAGTATTTGTCTTATTGTGACTGGCATATTTCACTTAGCATAATGTCCTCAAGTTTCACTCCTGTTGTAGCATATGTCAGAATCCCCTTCCTTTTTAAGGATGAATAATATTCCACTGTATGTATATGCCACATTTTGCTTATTCATTAATGCATGTATAAACAGTTAGGTTGCTTCCACATTTTAGTTATTGTAAATAATGCTATTATCAACATAAGTGTACAGATATCTCCTCAATACCCACTTGCAGTTTTGTAGGATATACAGGGTGGCCCAAAGTTAGATATACAGTATACTGGTAGTTTATTTGTATTTCATTACATTTGTGTTTGTGTAATACTGTTTAATCTTATAAGTGCTTAAAACGTCTTCCATCAATGTTACAACATTTCCCAAACCTATCCAGTACACCATGACACGCACTATGACACAAATTCTGGTCTGTTATGATTAATATCATTGATTCAACTGTATACCTACTTTTTAGCCACGCTGTACACTCAGGAGTGAAATTGGTCTATTGTATGGTAATTTTATTAAAAAGAATTTTTTTTTTAGGAATTTCCATAGTTTTCTTCACAGCAGCTGTACAATTTTGCATTCCAACAGATGTTACATAAGGGTTCTAATTTCTCTATGTCCTCTCAACTGTTATTTTCTGTTTTGTTTTTATTTTAGATAGTAGTCATTCCAATAGGTATATAGTGGGTAAATAGACTTTTGAACATTTTCTTCTTTTTATAATATTCTTTTCCTGTAGATTACATGAACCACTTTATCCTGGGCCTTTTGCCCTCTCCCTTCATTCTTCTTCTTCTACATACACGTTTGCCAGGGGTAACATCATCTGCATCATCAGTGATGATGAAAATGTTCTATAATCGGTGTTTTCCAACTATAGTAGCCATTAGCCACACGTTATCACTAAGCATGTGAATTGTGGTTAATGAGTTTGAATAAATGAAATTCTATTTGTATTTTTTTAATTTAATTTAATTCCACATGTGACAGATACATTTCTAAATCCCACCTCTTTAGGAGCTCCAACCTCGTGTATCAAACTGTCTCTTTAACAAATCTGCTGAAGTGCCTTATTGCATCCAAGGCTCTACATGTCTAATGATAAACTCTTATTATGACTTTCTCTAAGCCATCCCCTAATTTGGCTACTTCAATAGTATCAACTTTGCTCAAGATAGAACTGTTGAAATTATCCTTTATTCTCAACTCTGCTTTATGTCCCATGTCCAATAAATCACATATCCTGTCATTTAATCTCAAAAATGCCTCTCAAATATGACTTTTGTTATCCAAAATACTCATCATCATTTCTTACACACTACCACCAACCTGCTCATTAAAGAATTCTTAAAGAAAACCTACTGACATTAAAATAAATTTGAAATGTCTTAAATTTCTTAATTGTCACCATTCTAGTAAATTCTACAAATCTAGTCAGAGGCAAAAGCTTCATCTTCTTCCCTCCCACACCTTGTTCATATTACTATCACCTCTTTTTAGTGTGCTTTAGTGAAATGATTTGCTTACCTGTATTCTCCCTGGTACCTATTTCTGTGCATTAATTGTTTTTGTATTTCAAGTGTTTTTCTTTATCCTTGGCTTATAGTAGGATATTAGAATGCTTAGATAACTAATAAAAATTTATGATCTAATGTTGAAGATTTAAAAACATAACTAGAAAATTTCTCATTGTGTAAGGAGAATTAAGCCTATATCAAAACATAAATCCATAGTGAGTTTTACTCACTTATTAAAAGATTAAACAGTTAAGATTTATATTGGTATTTTATTCATGTTTAGTCTTTAGAGGAATTAATTTGGCTTCTATGATAATTAAAAAAAAACAAATACTATTTTTAAAAGTAATTATAGGGGATAAGAACTCATCTTCAGCACTGATGCAGCATGTATTGCCCTTCGGCAACTTTCTACTCTACCACCTGACTGTTATTGAAGCCATGATAAATTACAACTTTTGGAATCAATATTGAGTCTCATTCATTACTTTCTAAGGTTCCATGCTTTATATCAAAATGACAAATGTCAAGATAAATTTAAATTTTGGAAAAATTTTTTTAAATGAACTAAAGGAATACATTGGAAAGCTATTTTTAGGACAAGGTTTCACATTCCATGTATGAGTGAGACTGAATGAATGATTGATTTACTTGTTTATTTATTTGCTTATTCATTTGTTCATTCATTCATTCAGAAAGAAACAAATAATAAATAATTAACGTTTAATACTTAGAAATTATAATTTAATTTAACATAATTCATATTTGTTATCTATAATAAAAGGTCTACAATGTAAAGATACTTACCTGAAAAAGAGGATGGATTGCATTAGATAAACAAATATTTACTTTACATGTATGACGGCTGTCCAGAAGAAATTCAGCCATAAATGCCTCTATTTTTTTTTTTTTTTTTAATTACTTGGCTGGATAGTTTCTGGATAGCCTTCATATATATTTATTGTATTTTTTAAATTAGACAATATAAAATATGTGATAGTGGGATGGTGTTATATATCCATTTCAAACCTTTATTGTCAGGAATAAAACTATCTTCAATACTTCTGATTTATTGAAATATTGTAGTACTGGTGTAATATCAAATACTTATGATTTATTGAAAATGTTTTAGTATTGGTGTAATACCAATAATATTTATGCTTTATCATTTTACAAAGTGCTTTCCACATTTCATGTCATTTTTAAATAATTGACAGTGGCTGAATTTATACATATATGGGTCTTGTCATTCAAAGTCCAGCATTATTTCCATAACACCACAATACTGTATTGCACAGGAGTGTTTTAAACATGCGATATACTGTGATAATACCACTATATTTCTTGTTAAAATAAAATATTCTAAAGATCTTAACCTTTCACAAATTAAATTTTATGCTCCATGTGTACACACTAATTATCAGAGCATCTTCAGCATTTAATCAACTGCTTTAGTTGTATGTTTTCGTGCCTAAGTTATTATGTTTTATTTTTTTTTCTTTAAAGTGAAAACCAAATTCAGAAAATGTAGGTAAGGATTTACTTTGAAGACTTGAACACTAGTATTTTTTAATGTGTTAATAATTATACTCAATTAAATACATATTGCATTTCTAGAGAAAATGTATGCATTATCTTTTCAACCTCACAGAATCCTAGTAAAGAAAACCATAATAAGTATACTTTTTATGATGTAGAAAATAATAACTTCTACTAAGTAATGAAACAACTTGGCAGTCAAGACAGAACTGAAATCCATGCCCTATATTTCTTAATATATACTCTGTTCAACCCCTCTATGTTTGTACTTTTATTTTGTTTTTATTCAAAGAAACTTTGACTTTAAAACAATGTATCTATTAAATATTTGGTTTTATGGTTCAAAAGTTCTGCTATTGGTGAAATACGATTAAACTCTAAAGTACAATATTTATCTTTGACCTCTGTCTGCAACATAAGTGGTTACTAAAGGTAAATATAATTACTGAGATAACAGAATCAACTTTGTATAAATATAAATGGTCATAAAAACTGTCACTGAACTCTTGTTCCTACACTTAAGCAGGTTTTACTTTTTTCATAGACATAGAATTCTTTCAACATCCATATTACATATATCTCATATATATGATATATATACCATATAGAGAACATTTAATGGATAGTGATACCCATTTAATGGCTAGAGTCTATATATATATATCTATATATATACACACACACACACACACACACTTATCCAAATATATATATATACCTACTAATTTAAACAGATATATAGACATCTATAGCTATCTACATCTACATCTATTATATATTTCTATATCTATCTATCTATCTATCTATCTATCTATCTATCAATCATCATCTATCTATCTGCCTGCCTACCTAAAGCTCTATCTATCATCTCTCCAAGTATTAGAAAAGTCACTAAAACTTTAAATATAAAAAAGTTATTTTCTGGAGCCACTTTTATCTTGCTAAATCCAAACAATAATGGACAATCAAAGGATAGAGATATTAAAATCTAAATGAAGGAGCTGGAATAAATAAAAAATAATAATGTATTAAAAATGTTAAGATTCTGCTATTTTGAACTTAAGTAAAATGTGGTCAAAACTCTTCAAAAATCCAGAAAAAAAAAAATCACACAGCTCTTAAAAGTCATGAATAGACCTAAGGTTGTAGTCTTTGTATTCTGAGTTCATTCTGTTGGCACTCTTTGAGTTCAGTTCATTATACGACATTTCCTATTTCAAAAGATGAGAATACAGCCTTGTAAATTTTCTCTAAGAAGATTTAATAATGATTCAATCTTTCAAGTTAGCATATATAAATTTGGATTATTTTAAATGTTCTGAAATGCCAATATTCTCTACAAACTTTATCTTCAAAATGCAGGTTTTGACAGGTTAAACAAATAGTTGGCAAATATAAAAATACATATGATGTCATATGATGTCAGGTATTAAATTTACTTGCTCCCTACTGCAGAATTTAATATCCTCAATATGATAAACATACAGGTAAGACTATACAGTAAAATAGGTATGACAATCATAGAATAATAAAATTTATTATAAATGCAGTCTACTTTTCTTATTAAGAACCTTTTTTACTGCAATTAAAAATAACTCAAACCGAGAAACTTAAATATGAAATAAAACTTTCAAAATACAGAAATTTAAAAACATTTTGTATTGTCTTTAAAGTGAAAGGGTATGTTCTAGAATATATTGCAAATCTTTCAGATTAAAAAAAAAAGTAGTTGCTATATCAAGGATTGATTTTTAAGACAAATCTTTAGTTATTGATCTGTGTAATCTTGGAGTTGCTTATTATTTTTACTTCTTAGTAAAAAAAAATGGAGATACTTAAAATTCTTTCTAGTATATTCATATACATATATATATATATACATATATATACACACACATATATATGTATGTATGTGTATTTATATAATTAGTTATTATACTTCCTCTATCTACCAATAATATAAAACAAAACTTCCCCAACACCCATAAATGCATTCCTCTCCTACCTTGGTAATGGTTTCATGAAGGTTGAAAAAAGGGTCAATTTCTTCAATTTTTGTTGCATGTTTAGGGAAAAGGGCCTCAGAGAGAAAACTTGGACCCTGTGGAAAATCAGAATAGAAACATTTAAATCTTCATTGATTATATCTTTCAAGTGCTTATTGGATTTCTTTAAATATTCAAAATAATTCTAATTTTCTCTAAGTTGTGGGGGAGCCAGGATGGCTCAGCAAGTTAAGTGCTTGCTTTGCAGCCCCCCGGCCACAGCCCATGTGAACCCACATGCTGAAATGGGGTATGATTCCCATGCGGGAGGCCCTCAGTTCGTTTCTTGTGCCTCGGTTCTTTTCTTGCACCTCCATTCGGTTTTTGTACCCTGGTTCGGTTCTTGCACCCCAGCTCAGGCCCTGCCTCAAGGGGGTGTGCCTCCCATGTGGGAGGCCCCCAGCTCAGTTACAGCTCTGCGTAGCCCCTGCCTCCTGTGTGGAATAAAACCATGTCAAAAACTGACGATATACAACTATGGAGACAGCTCTGGGCCCTCCCCGTCCTCTCTGTCTTTCTGTCTCTGTCTTTTTTTGTCTCTGTCAAAAACAATAAAATAAATCTTTAAAAATATTGCTTTAAATTTTCTGTTGGGGAAAGCCGGGATGGCTCAGTGGGTTAAGTGCTCACTTTGCAGCCCTGGGGACCGAGGATCAAATCCCAGCCCCGGCCCATGAGGACCCATATGCTGAACTGGGGAGTGCCCTCAGTTCAGTTCTCACCGGGGTGAGACCCCAGTCCAGTTCCTGCCCTGTGCAGCCCCGCGACCACCTGTGGAATAAAACTGTAGAAAAACGAATGATGTGCAACTATAGAGACTGTTCGGGGCCATCTCCCTTCTTTCTGTGTCTGTATCTCTCTCTCCTCCCCCTCTTTCCCTCTCTCTCTCTCTCTGTCAAAAACAATAAAAATAAATCTTTAAAAAAAAAAGTTTTCTGTTGATTGTTGGACTTCAGTTCACTGATATAATTAACAATCACAGAATACTTATAAATTTGAATGAGTAGAATTCTATGACTCTTGACATTATTTCTATTTATAAAATGTTATCTTCTTCAGAAAATTCTTTGCAATTCCCAACTCTTTTTTAAACGTATACTTATATTTAGAGTAAGATACTTGGCTATAAAACCCATATTTGAAACTCCTTCTCTATTTTATATGCCAAATTCAATTTTTTAAGTCTGGTAGAATGGAATGTTTTTGATAAACATAATTGCTGATGTAAAAAACCTAGGCAACATGTACATGGTATTTTAAATATTGCAAAACTCATTTCAAAACAATAGTAAGCTATATTTTAGCTAAGAGAGTATCATCGCTATCAATAAAATAATAATAATATGTTATATTAAACCTTAGTGTTAATACAGTTGGAATCAGAGATACTGTAATTAGTCATTGTACAGTGGCAGGTGTAGACAAATTTCAGGATGCAAGAAGATATAGGATGCTAATGATATTTCTGTCTGATGTGGTCTGAATAGTTATATCTCCCTACCCCCAACTGATTATGTTGAAATACTAATCTCCAATGTAAGAATATTATGAGATGGACCTTTAGGAGGTGATTAGGTCATCTGCGCTTTACCCTCATGAATAGAATTAATGTTCTCTGTGGGAGAGCTCCCTAGCCCTTTGTCCATAAAAGGATACAATAAGAAGTCTGCAACCTGAAAGATGGCCCTCAACTGACCATACTGGCACCATGATCTTGAAATTCCAGCCTCCAGAACTATAAGAAATGAATCCCTACTATTTATAAGCTACTCAGTCTGTGATATTTTGTTGTAGCAGGACAAATAAACTAAGACACTATCTAAAACAATGTTCTTGTCGTTATCAGCATGACCAGCATTCTGTGAAATGATTATTTACCACAATAAGTATAGCTTTTACTTGAAAACCTGAAATAACTAGTATTACTTGTCTAGAAAATAGTAAACTTGACATAGGATAGATGTATGTACATAGATGATTGACAGATATAATAAATATATAAATACACATATACATGTATTTCAACATACATACATACATACATACATAGTCTTTCTGAAAGCTAACATGGTGAAAATTCAACCCAGCCTACACCAATAATAACCACAACAGGGTAACAGATTTAAGCTGAATTTTATTAGAGCTATTTATTAGAACAATCTAGCACCAAAAAAAGACTACAGTGTTCCCTTGCCACTTCGCGCTTCATGGTTTGCAGCTTCAGTGCTTCGCGGGTTTTCCCAAAATATTCATCAAAGAATAAAAATGAAAAAATACAACCCTGTTGGCAGCCACATTGCGGAAAGGAGCGTTGTTTCATGTGGATGCGCGAGAGAGAAAGAGTCTCCGAGTGAGCCTACAGCTTCTACAGAGTCAAGTGAGAGCCTCTCCTCTGCCACCAACACAAGCCTCTTCGCCTATCTCAGAAAGCCATGTTGATTCATGTTTATTACTGTATAAGGTTTTGTAATGAACCTTACTGACATGTTTAAGTAAATACGTATACTGTTGTAATTTTTGTCTTAAATGAGTAAAGTATGAAAACTGTTTACATATTTAAAACATTCTTGTACCCGCATACACGAACATTCCTAGGGGCAAATCCTACTTCGCGGTTTTTCAGCTTTCGCGGAAGGTTCTGGTCCCCATTAACCGCGAAAAACGAGGGATCACTGTACTTTGTTATACATTGATAGAGGAAAAGAAATTAAGACGATGTAGTTTATAAATTCTGAAGTTAAAACAGATGAGAACTGAATCCAATATAATTGCAATTGACCATATATTAAATAATTCTGTAATCAGGTATATATTTCATCCCCTATTTTGTGAAATACTGAAATCATACAAAAGTAAGTTAGCTTTTTGCTCCAGCATATACACTCTTTTGAATAAGACCATAAATCAACCAAACAGCTTACTTATCAAGACTCACGACTTATTTTCCAAAACTTGTTTTCTTCTTGTCATTTTGCTTGGCAATGTAGAACTAATTTGTCAGAAACTCTGTCCAGCGCAAACCAGGACTTTCCTTTGTAAGACCAACCACAAAAGCTAGTCAAGGAGTTTGGAACAGATTCCCTGGGATAACCCTGAAAGAGAATCCACCTGATAACAACTTGAACTATTAAGACAATAAATTTCTGTTGCATAACCCATAGTTCTTTGTTGTGGAAACTCAATAAACTAATACACTCCAGCAAGGTGGTGTTCTTCCTTACTGCAATAGGTCTAATACACTTAATTTTGTTTAATATTTTGGAAGTACTTTGGACAGTTAACATAGAAATAGCTTAAAATTTCAGTCTTGCCATTTAATATTAATAATTATGTCATCTTAAGTATCTTAACCTCGAAAGGATTAGTTACCAATTCTAAGAAATTTGGATAATATATACTTCACAGATATGTTGTGAATTAATGCCTGCCACAGAGGTGACATTTTGTTAATGGAATTGATGGTGTTGCTAAAAACAATAAATATTACGATGGGAGGATAACTCAACAGGTTGAGCTCTTGCCTTGCAACCGCGAGGTTCAGGGAGCGAATCCTGGCCCCATCTTGTGCAAACCCACATGCTGAACTGTGGGGCAAGGTTCTCCCCTCCCAAGTGAGAGGCCCCTAGCTCAGTTCCTGCCCTGCATGACCCCACATCAACCTGTGTGGAATAAATACATGTCACAGCTGATTATGTACAACTATGGAGATTGCTCTGGGTCTTCCCCCTTCTCTCTCTCTCTTTCCTTCTCTCTCTCCAAAACAATAAAATAGACCTTTAAAATAACAATAATGATGATGGTTAGGATAGTTGTAATAGGGTGGTATTACCATAGGATGCTGAACTAAATAAAATTCAAAACCCTTATTTATAATCTTGTGAGAAAGAGAGTGCAGTTTGCATTGCAATATGTTTACTTTTCCGAATGGAGATATCTTTTAATTGACTTTAGTAAAAGTATGACATAGTAAATCTGTGGCACTCATTTGTATTTAATAATTAATCTTGACGTTCTTAAATACGTTGCTTTACAAGTAGTTCTAAACAAATCCTTTGAATAATTTCTTCTAGTAGTTTACTTAGCAAAGCAAAACTTCATAAAAGTGCAAAGGTAAAATATCAGCCAGCCTCAAATTAAATAATCTCATAAGAACATAAACTTTAAGATATAATTAATAAAATTTTTATTGAACTTTCAATTATCAAATAACAGAACATATTTAATTATCCATATATGCCTACTTTTCAATGTAATCCCCTTCTTTCTTTCATTCCTTTAGCTATGTCTTATATCATTTTTGTTTGTTTGTTTCTGGGGCCCTGATTACTTAATCATTTAAAAACTAATCATATAACACAATATGCTAGGTGTTGGATGCACTAAATGCAACATGGGCCTAATCTCATGGAGTTTAATCTAATGGGGTTTGTTCAAGTACTATATCCAATATTTACCAGTATTCTTTTTTATATGTATGTAAATATTATACATCATTCATAAATACATATTTATGTATAGTGAAATTAAAATAATGAAACGATTAACAAAAAGAATATATGCTTTGTAAACATTGCTCTTGCTATTAAATTATCTATGAATGATGGACACTTAATAATGGCTCCAAAATGTAGAGGAAGAGAAGGAAGCAAAGCACCATTAACCACATTGAAAGTGCTTTTGTTTAAAACAATTCATTGATAGATTGAAATCAAGTATTCTTGAGTAAATTAAGATATTGAAAATAGTACTGTATGTCTGCCAGTTGGAGATCATAGTAAGAATATTATAAAAGAAAGCATATTGATGAGAAAAGTCTATCTAGGATCTAGTGTAAAATTCAATTCGTCCCCCTAGTCCCTTGTTTACTTGTGTTTTATGTAAAATTTAACAACATTTAGCACACCTTCCCTCTTTCAACAACTTTGCCTAATCTCCATTACTTGACTCATCTGGTTCTTCATTTGTGTATTATCCTCTACCTGTAACTGGATTTTTTTCATTTTGAAGCTTATGATAGTTTCTTGTTGTTCTATCCTCATTTTTCTCCATTTCACAGGCTTTCTATGTGGTTTTATCTACTTTTCTGGCTTTATCTAGCATTTTCAGATTTATTGCTCCAAAATGTTTATTTCTAGGCTTGATCCACATTTTTCAGTCATTATTAATGTTTGTCTACAAGATCCTTCAGATACATCAACTTATATTTCAAATCCTGATTATGTGTTCCCTCATTATCACCTTCATTTCTTATCTTGGATGAGAGCCTAATACCTATATTTTACTCAAATTTGAATTAATCCATTCTTTTTTTTTTTAAGATTTATTTTTTTTATTATTGTTTGAGAGCAGGAGAGAGAGAGACAGAGAGAGACAGAGAGAGAGAGAGAGAGAGAGAGAGAGAGAGAGAGAGAGAGAGAGAGAAGCAGGGAAGGCCCAGAGCAGTCTTCATAGTTATATTACTACATCATTAGTTGTGATATAAGTTCATTCCACACAGGTGGATGTGGGGCCACACAGGGCAGGAACCAAACTGGGGACCTCCCTCATGGGAAGTGAGAAGCTTCACTGCCA
>PVKE010015654.1:0-33129 GCA_004027555.1 Craseonycteris thonglongyai
AAATCAGGCTTCTTGCAACTTTCCACAGTTAAAGCCATTGCTGTGGCTACAAGATTCCTAAAGTAAAGCTATCCAGGCAAAGAACAAAGTTTTTGTTTGTTTGTTTTTCCTTAACTTTCCCCAGGCTCTTCCCATAGAATTCAAACTCTCAATGAGTAATTCTTCTTGTCAAAAATAAGCGGTCCTTCTTCCAACCCAACCTGTCTTCATTTGGGGATCTCCCAGAACCCTGTCTTTAACGGCTGTGTAATTTGCTCCTACCTGGAATTCTCTACAGGAAATTTAGGAGAAGCAGAAAGATTTAGGCTGTGATGAATCAATCACCTTACCCTCAGTGAAACCAGACTACGTGGCCCCAGGCAAGGTGGCCGTGCTCCATCCGCAGTTTAGATTGAGGAGTTACTGAGAGGGTGGAAAGTACATTGGAAAACAGGAAATACTGGACGCATAATTATGGAAAGGTTCATAACGATGAACTTCTCTTCATGTCTCTCTTTTCCCTTTCTTTTTACCCTTAATACTATAAACAGTTCCATTTGGACTTGAAAACGTAACTCCCACCTCTCCAAAACACAGTACACTAAAGAAACATTTGTGTCATCCAAGTACAACCCGGCTCAGTGGAAAATGACCACGAAAACTCTATTGAAAAAGAATGTTCAATGGCCAGAAACTGAGAAGTACCCAGAGTAATTGGGGCTGCAAGAAAAAGGATGATGGGGTGGGGGTGGTGGGGGGGAATGCACTCAAAGTTCTCAGCTGCTTCTCTCTGTTTCAGCTCATGTGGGCCAGCAAGGGATTAAGCCAGTGAGCTCCTTCGAGGCACTGGAGGTGCTTCGGAGAAAGAAAAGGCATCTGCTTACCTCCATCTCTCAGGGAATTTAGCTCAAGCTTCAGAATGCATTTGCTTCTCTTGTTCAAATACTATCTCTCTTTCTTAAAAATCTTTTAAAACAGTGGTCTTCATTTGGCTTATTTATGAAAGTTCTTTTTCCATTTACTTTGCTACTTAAGAGATTGAAACCCCTTTTTTTAAATAGAAGCCAAAAGAAGAAAAATAGCTAGGACTTGTTGACATTCCATGTTGTAGTTACAACAGGGCACAACCAGAAAAGGAAACCGTCTTAGAAATACCTGTAGTTTTTTAAGCTGGGAACACATCACAAACCTGTACCAAAGAGGCAATAACATATTGGGAATGAAGCAATCAGGAAAATTTGCTTCATTTATTGGAGTCTGGAAAGAAAGCAGGATTAGCAGCAGGAAGTGACAGGAGTTTAGGCCTGAAGGGATGCATTTAGATCAGTAACAAAAATCAAAGGTGACTTTTACATTGGGATTTGTACCTGACGAAATCCATATGAACCTGTTCTCAGAAGTCCCAGCTAAGTCCAAAACTAGACTGATGGCAGAGAAACAGGCAATATTCTGCCCATGAACTTACTGTTTCTCACCAGAGAGCTGAGAAAAAAATCTGTTTTTCTTTTTTATGAGAGGGACGATAATTCCTGGGGACCTGGAATGGAGATTTTATGGCAGTTGGATAAACATTATTCATGTTTCCTGACCTAGAACTAGTAAAGCGCATGACCTTTTCAAGTACATTTTAAAACACATATACTTCCCTTCAGGTACATGTAACTATGTCCGGGGCATCCACTGTGTGCTTTATACATGTCACATTGAAACTTCTCAATAATTCTGAGAAATAGTTCTGGTATTTTGTAGATTTATAATAAGAAAACTTAGGGTCAAAGAAGTTCATTAGGATACCCAGGAGCACTCAACAAGGAAGTGGAGACTAGAGAGCCGTCCTGAGTTGGCTTAATCGGTGATCTTCTTCCCAAACTCCAAGTTTAAAGTCATCCACAAAGTTTGAGGTGAGGGTCTCCAAGAAGTGTTTTTCTTCAGGAGTTCCTGAATCATGCTGGATTTTCAATAGTGTTCTCAGGCCTTACCTTTATCTCCGCATTTAAGGGAAATCCAGCTGCATTCTCTCCCAGCTGGTAGTTATCTGGGCCACTGTTCATACATTATAAGGCCACCCTAGTGGTCATAGCCCAGGTAGTCATATGTCAGATTTGAAGTTATTTTGTCATGTGACCTTTGCCTCCTCTTCTGGATTATCACTATCTAATACTATAGTTCCACTCCCGAGAGGGACTGTCACAGGTATCAATAGCTCTTGATCCAAGAATGGAAAATTTGCCTATGGGGCAATGCGGTGGAGGGAGGAAGCCTTTTTTCACACATATGGGATGTGTTTTTCTCCTTTGCGATTCTTCACAGTTCGGGAAACTTGTGTTTCATACCTACTCTGTCTACCCACAGGCTTGTTTTGAGAAGGAAACAAGACAATAGGTGTATGAAGATTCTGAAAACCAAAAAACACTCAACACTGTCTTATACACGGCCATTATATGTATCTTTCAGAAGCATAGTTCTGATCATGTCCACTCCTTGCTCGTGAACTTTCAATGATTACCTGCAAAATGTGTTCAATGTCTGAGCCTTGTATTTGGTGGACTGCATCCAACAGCATCCTCTGGTCTTTTTTTGTTTTGTTTTGTTTTTCCCCTCCTACTTTAGAGTAAAACTGTCTGAGAGAACTTTCTTCAATAATAAAAATGCACTATCCAATGTGGTAACCACTAGCCACCCGCAACTTTGGAGTCCTTGAATATTAGCTACTGTGACCGAGGAATTAACTTTTTAATTTCATTTTAATTGATTTAAATTTAGATTTAAATTGCCACGTGTAACTAGTAGCTGCTGTGTTGGACAACACAAACCTAAATGTTCTTTGTGATCGTTTCCTGTCCAACCCATTCATCATTATCTCGTACATACCGGTAAGTTATATCATCCTTAAAGCCTTCGTTTGTGCTTTTTCCTGGTCATCTTTCTTTTGAGCTTCTATCTAAACTCCATTTGGATTTATAGGTTGTAACTTGCACTCTGGATGTGCTCATATCTCTTCTTCCCTATTAAGTTGCAGGCTCCTTAGGAATCTGATCTTCCTCAGTGTTGTCCCTAGAACATGGACCACTACATCCACCTCACATTTACTAAGAGACTCTCAGTGCTGCCGTGGGCCTACTGTAACTCTGAGAGTTTAGACGATTAAGCAAGGAGTCACTGACATAACGTCATCCTCAGCCTACAAACATATTTTTTGTTTTCCTATTCATATTTTTTATCACTTAAAATAAGGCTGCACTCAGTGATTTAACCACAACAGCTTCTGAGCAACATCTCCATAGGCACAGGGGATGGAGGAGGTAGGGATAGAAAACTCCCAGTTTTGAAGAGCTCTCAGAATTTCAGGAAGAGAGAGGGGACACAACTCGAAATGTCACATGCAAAACAAGGGTGGCATATCCTGCCCTGTGCCCTTGCCTCTCCAAATGAGCAAACCTCTCCCAGTTCATTCAGGCAAGTCACCCTCTCCAGAAGCTTCAGTCTGGAGCCCCATCAACCTAGGAAGGAGAAAATGAAAAGCCCGGCATTTAAATGTCCTTTCTTCTTAGCAACAGTGTCTGGAAGCATAAACCTCCGTCAGATGGGGCACATTTGGCAAATGTTCAGGCGTGCAGCCTTTCAATATCTGAAATTTCTTTGTGGAACACTGTTCCCAAGGGCAAGGGAAATTGGAGGGCGAACAATTATATGCTGGCTGGCGCGGCCCCGAGTGGCTCATTGATGCCTGGCCCAGTGTCTCTCTGAGGGCCTTGGAGCCTGCGGCAGGATCTGTTCCTGTCACTATCAGTATCCAGCAGGAGGCCTGACCGAGCCCAGCCCAGCGGGGCCCAGAGCAAAGGGAGCGGCTCAGAGCTGCAGATAAGTCTTCAAATCAGGCAGAAGCAGTGAATGGGGACAGCGACGGGGAGCAGTCAAGTCAGAGGCACCGCAGCCACTGCAGCTGAATCAATTTGGAGATAAAAATAGAGCCTGCCACCCCTGCCTCTGCTGTGATTTCTTAAAGGTCTCAGCTGTGCTATGGAGAAAGTCAGCATGTGCATCCCTGCCCCCTCCCCAAACTGATGAAAAGAGCCATAATATAATAGCACTACAGCCAGAGTGCAAGCGCTGCCCCCCTGCATCTCTCTCTCTCTCTCTCTCTCTCTCTCTCTCTCTCTCTCTCTCTCTCTCTCTCTCTCTCTCTCTCTCTCTCTCTCTCTCTCTCTCTCTCTCTCTCTCTCTCTCTCTCTCTCTCTCTCTCTCTCTCTCGGAGTTCCTGTCTCCTCTGCTCTCCCCAAGACTCCGAAGTGCCTCTTCTTTCACCTGTTCTCCTTAATGGGACAACTAAAGGCAGGGACAAAGCGATGAATTCTTCAGAGGCTGAAAGAGATGGGGACCGCAGACATTCACATGGGTCCAGATGGCACCTCCCCTGTGACTTTCAACCCCTGAAACATCAACTGAGATGACTGACCGTTCTAAAGAGGAGAGATCTTTACTGGACAGGAAGTAAAAATCCTTCAAGAATGAGTCCCACAAAGTCGTACCCACCTCATATTTTCATGGGTGAACATTCCTGCTTGAGCATTCAGAGAAAACAAAACTTGAGATTGCCCATTCGTGTGACTGTCCCAGGAGATGCAGATTCGGAGGTCAGTGCCTGTGACTGACGTGAGAAACCGCTCTGGATTGGCTCTATAAGGAGATGCAGTGAATAGAGCTTTGGCGCTTCGCAGCGTGATTATCCCTGCAGTACAGGGAGCTAACCTTTCGGCTGCTGTATTCTGACATTTGCATGGAAGCAAATGCATCATTGGTAATTGCACCTGAGTGTCAAAGCCACTTGATGTGTGTGTTCCAACCAAGGTATGAATGAGGACTTTAGCATTAAAGGATGGGAGGGAAAGAAGACGTACAGGCACACTATAGGAGAGAGATAATGGGATTGGCCATAAAAAGTAACGGCTTTGATTGATGTTTCCTTCATATTCCTGCAGAAGGAATATATTCAGTTTAAATAACACATTGCTTGTAAAAGTGCCTAAACTAGTGTCCAACTCTGAAAAACACTACTTAGTAAATGCCATCCTATATGTTTTCAAATTTAATATGCTTATATAATACATCCCCGATAAGCAAATATAAAGCTAGTAATATTTTAATGAAACCAAGACAATCAACAGTGTCACGTGTAAGCAAATGTTCAAAGTAGAACCCCCACATTCTTCTGTTTTCACCTGATTATTTTATGTCAGGAAAACTTTTAAAGATTTATTTTTATTGTTTTTTTTTTGAGAGAGAGAGAGAGAGACAGACAGACAGACAGAGAGAAGAGGTAGGGCCCAGAGCAGTCTTCATGGTTGTACATCATTAGTTATCAATATAGTTTCATTCCCCAGGTGGGCACAAAGCTGTACAGGGCAGGAGTCAAACTGGGGGCCTCCCACATGGGAATACCCCAGTTCAGCATATGGGTTCGCATGGGCCAGGGTCAGGGTTTGCAGCCTGGACTCTGGGGCTGCAAAGCAAGCACTCAACCCACTGAGCAATCTGGGCATCTCTACATCAGTCAGACTTTAGCCATAGACCATTAACTCAGTAGGTAATAAATATAGAACCTAGAGACATAATGAAAGCATAGGACCCAAAGGTCTGTTAAACTGTGAAGCCCAAAGTGAGCATCTTGTTGTTGATTTTACATATTATAACTCTGAAATAGTTTCATTCTGTTAGAAGCAAGAAATAGTTCCTGTCAGAGAGAGGCATATGACATTGCCAAACTCTCCAATTTGGCTTATATAGCAAACTATTAGTCAACCACATCGGGAATCTGGCTTTCTCATGGGAAGCTATTGTTTACAGAAATATCTCAGCTGAGAAATAAGCAAACATTGCCCCTGAACTACTGAGATACAATTCACATGGCTTTTCAAGTGCTTTCAAGACTATTTACAATCATTGAGGGAAATTTTAAAATCATTACAAAGGTCCCTTTTGGTGCTTCTGAAAATTCTGATGCCCTTTGAACATCCTGATGACTGTCTTCCCACTGACAAACAAAGACATCTGAAACAACGCCAGTTTACGCTGTGTTGGTTTCCTAATACAAATTAGTGAAAACACAACAAGCTTAGGATGCATGGAGTGTACTTGATAAAAATAAATCAAGGTTTCAAACGTAATTGAACTGTTTATTTTCTTTTAAAAACACTTTAAAATCTGAAAGACTTTTTGAAATTCAGCCAAACAACCTTAATCCTATGAGTATTCCAATCATAGCTGACAATTTTACAGACCATTTTAGGCGTACTCTGAGACTTCCTGCTTCTGGTTGCTTTAGGACGGAGCCAACGCTACTTGACTTGCAAAGTGTTGGTCTGTTATTAACTTCGTTAGAGAAGGCGAGGATGTGCCAAAGGATTTAATGCAGCAGCGAAGTTACGTTGGTCTCTGTCATGAATCAGTCGGTCCTAAACTTGTGAAAAACAGATGTAAGCATGTTGTTTATAGTCCCGGTCATCAGCCAGGCCCTGCACCTGATAAAAATGCCCAGGTGCTCCTGACAGAGCTTAGAAGTGAAAAGAGCTAGGGAAGACAGTTGAGGACAGAAGCACTCCAGACATCTGGTGCTAGAGCTATGACAGAATGGGGTGTAGTGGGTTGTATGTGTCTTAACAGATAGGTACGCTACATAATATTTTATCTACCATCTATCTACTCTTGAAAGGAATAGTGGAAATCTTCAGCTTCCAGAAACAGAGAGGAAACTCAAAGCCTGAGAAGTAAGCCCTAGGCTAGGGCAGCTTGTTACAGGTCCAAATACCAGGGCCTGACACTGTCTTGCCCGTGCATGGTCAAAGGCCCGGCAATGAACGTGTGCAATGAAAGGGGAGGGATATGGTGTCCTTGCATAAGGGCAGGACTTTGGAAGGGCTGCCTTCTAAAGGGTGTCCCAAAAGTCACGCAAGATTTGAATTTGTGTCATTTGTGCGGTAAAGTGTTGCCAGCGGAAAAAAAAAAGACAATGTGACAGCTGACAGTTCAGGGTTATTAAAAATGAAGCACTACATGAAAGAACAATGCATTTTCATTGTTGAGCAATGGAAATTTACAATTTTTAATTATAAACCTGTGTTTTCTATCAAAATTATTTCTTGCGTGAATTTTGGGACACCCTTTAAATGAAAGGGAATTAGAGAAACCCTCCCCATAAGACCAGAGAAGGTACCAGGAGTTTGTGAAATGTTGAAGAAGGCTGCTTAACATAAGTTTTCAAAATCATCATTTCTACTACCCACATGCTATTTGCTGTAGGACACCAGATTTGTAAAATTAATAAACAAAAAAGATCCTGATTGATAATTCCCTTGATAATATTATAACACAGTACTAAGTTTCAGGACATACATATCATTCCTACAGAGCAATTAGAAAGAGATAAACAATTCAATAAAATATAAACAATAAAGAAAAAGATAAGTTTCAAAGAAAAAATCTAAATTGCCAACATAAATGTAAAAAGACACTCTACTTCTATGATCAGGTTATTTAAAGCAAAATAATCGTGGATTTTCATTCCATACTCATTTAATTGGCAAAAATGAAGAAATCTGTTAATATCAAATATTGACAAAGATGAAATAGGAATTCTCCATGTGTGGATGTGTACATTGGAAAACCATTACATTTTTCAGAATATAGAAGACCAGAAGGATACAGGGGACACACTCAAAAAGTAGTTGAAGACAGTTCAGTGAAGGTAATATTTACAAAGCTGAGAGTAAGAGTTAAAAGAAATTGATAAGAAATGGGGAAAGACTAAGAGGTTAGTAACAGTAGAAGGCTTGTTACTACCTTAAACCTGAAGGGTGATAACAGGAACAGCTGAACAGTTGTCTTTTTGAGAAAGAGACACCAGCTGAAACTGACCTTCACAGAGGATGCAGAGATGGATAAGCCACACCTAACATGTGAGGAGCCTCATTTCCCCTATCTTTTACCCCGTAAGTGTAGTTGCCACTGGCCAAATTCAATAGAAGTCCAAGATTATGGGAGCCAACTTGGTATTGATCATAAAGATTAATCTCCTGGGTCACAGAACAGTGTGGAAAAGGGTGGACAAAAGAAGGGCAGGTGGAAAATATCCAGTACAACCACCATGGAGAGAAAGGTAGTAATGTTTAGTAACTTTAAATGTATATGCACATCCTAGAACGTACAGTACCATTTCTAGGTGTAGGAGGGCTGTATGAAAAGTATGCAGCCATGCAGTATGAAAAATAGAGGCACTTATGGCTGGATTTTTTCTGGACAGCCTTTGTATACTCAAAGGATACACACACACACATGTGGACAAGAAGCCCATTGAATTCAATGCTTGCACATTGAAACATTGTCTATAAAGCAAAGAATCTTGTAATCTAAATGTCCATTAACAGAAAACTTGGTGGGAAGCCGGGAAGGCTCAGTGGGTTAGGTGCTCACTTTGCAGCCCTGTGGACCAAGGATCGAATCCCGGCCCCGGCCCGTGTGGACCCATATGCTGAACTGGGGAGTGCCCCCAGTTCAGTTCTCACCGGGGCGAGACCCCGGCCTGGTTCCTGCCCTGTACAACCCCGTGCCCACCTGTTGAATGAAACTATGTGGAAAAACCAATGATGTGCAACTGTGGAAACTGTTCTGGGCCCTCCCCCTTCTCTCTGTCTCTGTCTCTGTATCTCTCTCTCTGTCAAAAACAATAAATAAATCTTTAAAAAAAAAAAAGAAAACTTGGTAATATATATCTATACAGTGAAATACTGTATAGTAATAAGTATGGGTGAATTAGAGTTACATTATAAACATAGGTAAATCTAAAAATAATACTGTTACATGAATAAAGCAAATTGCAAAAGGTTACACTTAAACTTATATGATTTAGATACATTTTTGTAAAGAAGCACATACAAAAAGCTCTTTCATTTTTCCTGGAAACACACATGTGCACCAACAGAATACACTCCTGTATAAGAGGGAGCACACCAACTTCAGAACAATGATTGTCTTTGAAAAAGGGAACAGAACTTAGAGGGGACCTGCCTTCATTTCTAGATTGAATGTGTCTATTAGAAAGAGATTTGAAAAAAAACGATGAACTTTTAAGTGCAATCTCTGTGTGGATATGTTGTCAGGTCTTTTCTCAGGAGTGGGATTGCTGGGTTTTATAATAAGGTTAACTTTATAATAATGTAAATAAACTTTTCAAAATGACTGCAAAATTCTTCCTTCCTACTATAGTCTATTACGGTTGCTCTATATTCACACAACACTTGATATTGTCAGACCTACAATTTAGCCATTCTATCACTCGTAGAATGTGTGTAGTTGTGTCTTATGGTTTTAACAGGCATTTGGCTACTACTAGTAATATTGACTAACTTATCATTTTCTATTTATGTATCTTCTTTAGGAACGTGTTTATTTAGAACTTTTGCTAGTATTCCCCCCAACCCCCCTGATTTGTCTTATTGAGTTGTAAGAGTTTATTATATATTTAGGTACAAATCCTTTATTAGATACATATTTTGCAAATATTTTCTTCTGGAAATATTTTCTCCTGACAGTATATCTGTGTGTGTGTGTGTGTGTGTGTGTGTGTGTGTGTGTGTGTATACACATGCATACACAGTCATGTAATGTCATCACAAACATATATGTTGAATCTTATCTGAATGAATACTTAAAATTGATTAATTGATTTCTATATAAATTGAACTTTAATAAAGCCACAAAAATAAGGCTTTTAGTTAAGCATGGTAAATTTTAACATGAGCTGTATTTTTTTAAATCAGGAGATACAATAATGCTATATTTTGTACCTTTTTTGTATGCTGGAATTATTATTTAATTTTAAAATGTGGGAGAAACAATGTTTTTTTTCAGGTCTTAACTTTGTAAATTGGGCTTCTTTGAGGAACCATTGATTCAGTGGGGAAATTGATCTGAAGTGAAAATTACTAAAATGAAAAGCAGACACATTTCTTCAATGTCTCAGCTTAAGTGTTCTATTCAGATTCTGGAGTCTACAAGCTTGTAGAGATTAATTTATCAATTAGTTTTACATGAGTTCAGAGTGCAGTTCTGCTCCACTTTAGGGGTGGCAGCTATAAAGCATCACATGTATAGTGATGCACTCACCTTTGCAGATGTTTCCACTTGGTGAGAACATTTTAGGTTTTTCAGCTGCTTTGGTTCGGGATGTTCTTTACATGTTATTAAATTGATCATCATTTGAATTAGAAATCATCTGAATGGAAATTTGCATTTTCTGGATAGATAGCTTCTTGTCACTGACTTTTATTCAAAGGGTGAATGTGAAGTTATCACGCTCTATACCCTAAGCATGAGCAAGAGGCAGACACTCTATACTAGAAAACATGTGGCTTTTAGAATCCAGCAGACTAGAGTAAATCTTCTCTTAGTCACTAATTATCCCTGCTGTCTGGGATAGGGCACTTACCTTACTTTCCTCTCCTACTAAATGGAGACCATATTACCTCGCCCATAAGTTTTTTGTGAATATTAACTGTTTACTTAGTCCCCAACCTAAGTTAGGCATGTGAGATGATGTAGAGTTCTTCTCACATCATAGATAATGATCAATATAGGTGTTATTATTAATATAATTAGCATTTGTTCGATAAGTAGTTGTTCCCATCTTTGTCTTTTTAACTCCCCACTTATCTGTTATCCATACTACAGTAAAAATGTATAGTAGACTATTTCCAAATTAATGCTTGGTAAAAATTATTTAAGAGTATATTGAGCATAGAAAAGATAGAAAGTAATGGTCATTGAGAGTACTAAACACATTTCAAATTAGATAAAATAGATGTTTTAAGGTCAAAGATACTGAACTATTTTTATTTTATAATATTAATGTATTTTTTTTAAATGTGGCCTGGGCTAAGTGATTTATGACAACACTTTTTAGAATATTAGTAAGTGCCTTGTAGCATATTTTGTAAATACGGTGATGTTTTAGCGATAAAAGCTCTTATTACTTGTCTCTGTTATTAAGTCATTTCTCCAAAAACAGGTTAAACTGCCAGGTTTGGGGTAAGAATAACAGGGTTTATAGATTCATGAAGTGAAAATCAGTATGCTTGCGCTGTGTAATGTATATTCATTGTGAAGGTGAGACATAGGAGAATAAGAAATGATTATAATACTAAGGATGTAAAAAAAGTGAGCAAAATAGTATTTTTGAGTATGTAAGCACTCTTACAGCGACTTTTACTCTCACTCTTTGCTTAAATGGGAATAGCATGTTGTTATCAGCATCATCATTTTTATTTGGCTTAAACAAAAAAAATGAAATGTGGCCATCTTAGCAGTGTTTTCATGAAAGACTACTCAGATTGAAATTAGGACACCTTGCTGGTCTAGTTGACAGAGGTCTGACTATTGTACTTTAGCTGGCATTCTGGCATTTATCCAAGGAAGTGAAAGTAAAATTAATCAAGTTTAAACTTTGGTGAAGTACTCCTGATTCCAATACAATTGCCACATTTTCATTTATTAGAGAATTGAGCTAGAGATGTCCAGACAGTAGCCATCTGGTCTGATTTTACACATCCCAATGCAAGTCTGAACTATATATCCTTAAGGGGGGGTTATGTGGGTCAACAGTACTTCCCAGGAGAGTCATTGTGGTCCATGAAAAGAGTATTGTTCATGAAATAAACTTAATAAGCATGTAGATCTTTTATAACTAGATGAATATTGATTATTGAATTTTCTACTCAGGAAGACAACAACAAAACCCTCATTTTATACCGTTCTTGTCCGGTAGAGAACCATGCGTACAGATTTGTAGCTACAGAACATCGAGACAAGATCTCAAGCTCAGTAACAGAATTTAGGGCACATGATCTCTTGGCAAAGGTATAAGGTTCTTTTGGAATGTTTTAGATCAGTGGGTCTCAAACTCTTGCATCCAAATGACCTGGAGAACTTGTTAAAACATGGGTTGTCGGGCCGCTACCACCAGAGTTTTAGATTCAGTAAGTTTAGGGTGGGTTCTGTGAATTTGCATTTCTAACTAGTTCCCAGGTGATACAGCTACTACTGGCCTAGCCACCATTCTTGAGATGCTCTGGTGTTTATGTTAGTAATGTCAGTGAGACAAGTGCCTATTTTCTAGCAGCTGGGAGAATGCAGGGTCTACTTAAGAAGTCTCAGACAATTATCTTTTATTTATGCATTTACTCAAATACTTACTGAGTGACCATAGAGTCTCGCTAGGTTCTAAATATTACACCTATGAATAACACATATCATCATTGGTTTCAATGTGTCTAAAAGCAAAATATGGAATTCTGATAAAGTATATGATGTTTATAAGGATGCTATGAAACAAAAAATAGGTTACCACCTAGAACTGTGGGGTGGACAAAAGAGTCTTTCTGGACAATGTGACACCTCTTCTTACGTTTCAGATATCTCCACTCAACTAAAAAATAAACAAACAAACACCCTGTAACTTTTAGGCCAGTATCCCTTTCTCTGAATTGAAATGAGTGCTCTCTTGGAATGTTTAACCTCAGCTACTCACAAAAAAACTACCACAATACTGCTAGTGTCATAAAAATGAAGATATAATCATGTAACTCTTATGCCTAAAACTTTTTTATCTTCTGGATAAATGCCACACTTCTGTTTTATGATCTTCAGAAAAGTCTGCACTTTTAACCTTCAATCATGCCACCATACACTCAAACACCTTGCACTCCTTTTCTGTGATACTTGCTCATTCTGAACATGCACTTTTCACATCTAGGATATTGAATATACTTTTTTCTGTATCTAGATATTTTTTTGTCTCTGTATTGCCCACCTCGCATTATCTGTTTCAGCTCAAAGTCCTTGTATTCTGTGAAGGCTTTCTTGATCTTCCCTGGAACATATGTACTTCTTTCTCAGTATTACAAACACTTGATAGATACATCCTTGTTAGAGATGATGGTCTGATTATTTATTGACTTGTCTCTCTCCTAAGCTAGACTGAATTCCTGGATGACAAAGACTATGGATCCTTCATTTTGTAATCTTAATACTTACAAAAACTAGGTCAATAATAGGTGTTCAATGAATTGGATGCTGAATTAATAAATGGGGAAAAATGGAAAGGGGGGGCTGTCAATTATTTCCACTTTGAAGATTACCACAGTCTAATCTTTTTTACTTAATAGCAATATATGGAGATATGAATATCACCACAAGACAATCTGATGAACTCAGCTTGAGTCTAGAGTTTGTTTCCTTGTCTTCTAAGCTATAATGTGTGGGGGCAGGGTAGAGCTGGGTGATATGTAGGGTTTTTCTTATCTGCTGTGGGTAAGCAACTTAACCACCAAGGGCAAGTAAGGGCATGAGTAAAACTGATAGATTCGTGTCTCATATTTATCTTCTTTCAGTCTCCCAAATATAAATGATACTGGTATAAAGATGTTAATCCACAAGAACAAAACTAGCTAGAAAAGAATATAGGAGATGAGAGATTCAATGAAATATGGCAAGATAAGAAGCAAAAGAAAACATAATAACTAGTTTAGGAGAGCAGAGAAGGTTTAAACCAAATTATCTGCAGAGAGAAGATATGGATAAGCCCGTTTACTCCACAAAATTCCAAGCCTTGGTGATTAGAGGTACCCCAGATAGAGAGAATGAAGGGTTATGCAGAGTAATCATTCCACAAGGGGATTCTTTTCCAGCAACTTCTGAAAATTTTATGGTTTTCTGAAACCAGAGGAAAATCAGTTGGGACAACAAGAAGATTTACAATTTTTCTACTAGAATTAAAGCTTAATTATTACCATACACATGTTACTAGTTTGAAGAAATAGCCTGATCTCAAGTTGGAAGCAAAAGCAGAAGTCAAAATATGCAGAGTCAAAGATTAAGATCAATATTTCCAGAACCAGGGCATGAGCAGAGACGAGAGAAGCAGTCAAGATCTAACCAATAGCTGTTGACAAGTTCTAAGTGTGTGTTTGTGGCCCCATCTGCTGCTAAGTCTGCATCGTTCTTGCAAATAAAATAAATATTAATGTATTTATATGCATAGTATACTTTATACAAATCCTTAGAGTGTTGTTCCAAGAAATAACAAGTTCTGAAAGCAAAATAAATTATTAAATTGGCAATTTCCAGATGAGATTCTGTGAAATGCTATTAACTGTGTTAAGATATCAGAATGTTATGTTACTGTACTACCACCCAATAATGTTAGCTGGACTTTTCCAAAGTTTGAAAATACTCTGTAGGTTACAGTGGTTTGTAAACACTTCAACAGAGGAAATGCAAGGCAAAGAAAATAAGAATGTTGTAGAATACTCAGAGGGAATTAGTAACTAATCTGAAATTCTGAATTAGCAAATGCAATAATATAGTTTTCAATGGCAAACCAAATTCATGGCAAGCAAAAGATATATTTTCATCATTGAAATAGGAAATTAACTTTTAAGAAGCAACGTAGAGAGCTGTCTGGAAAGTATCCTGCCATATCATATGAAAAATAGAGGCATATATGGCTGGATTTTTTTCTGGACAGTCCTTGTATAACTGAACATTTGACTTGAAGATTTTTTTTTGGACTCACTCTACCAATAATGCCATATTATGAACGTAATTTTTCTAGGAAATACAGTATTTGTAATGAAATAAAGATTAAGACTTTTGGGCAGGGCTATAAATGCTTGTGTATTTTTTAAATTTAATTTTATGGAAAATAGCTTTAAAATATTTTATACATTTGTGGTATTATCCTTTAATACTTTGATGGTTATTTAGCATTTACTTTCATTTCACATTTCCTTCTTTTAATGTTTTCTATTATCAAATGTCTATATCAAATAGAGATCATTTTTATGTCATTAAATTATATAATCTTGTTATAAAACTATTAGTTCATAATAATCATGTTATGTATTTATCACTATTTTTAAACTAAAAACCTCTGCACATTTAGTTTGACTTCATCACAGAAAAATAATTTACCACTTTTTATTTATTTAATTTATTTTAATATAGTCACATTTATTTACTTTTGCTTTTACTTTCCTTGCTTTTGAGATCAAATTCATAAAATCCTTTCTAAATCTAAGATCTTTAAGTTTAATGTCTATGCTTTCTTCTATACAATTTATTGTTTCAGGTGTTATGTTTAGGTCTTTGATCCATTTTGAGTTAATTTTGGTATATGGTAACAGATAGCAGTCTAGTTTAATCCTTTTGTATGTGGCTTTTTAATTTTTGCAACAGCATTTATTGAAGAGGCTTTCTTTTCTTCATTGTATGTTTCAGTAAAAAATTAGCTGCCCATATATATGTGGGTTTATTTTTGAGTTCTCAATTCTGATCCATTGGTCTGTGTGTATGTTTTTCTGCCAATACCAAGCTGTTTTGAGTACTGTCACTTTGTAGTATAAGTTAAAGTCAGAGATTGTGATATCTCTGGACTTGTTCTTTTTTCTCAGACTTGCTTCAGTTATTTGGGGTCGTTTGTGATTTTCTACAAATTTTATGATATTTTTTGTTCTATGTCTTAAAAAGTGTCATTGTGGTTTTGATGCAGATTGCATTAAATCTGTATATTGGTTTGAGTAATAAAAATATTGGTTGGAGTAGCCTGCTGATTCTAGTTTAGCCAGTCAGATCCCCTTCCAGAAATTTAGAATTGGGATACTTTGATAGAATCATTTAATGGTGGGGATATAAAAGGAATGTTATATAGACTTAGGGTCTACCTACAGCCATCAGGAGACATGTATATACAGACATACAGGAAGACAAGATTGTTTACAGGGTGATGTGCCTGAAATCACTATGTAAAAAGAATCATGATCAAATCAACCCAGAACTTGTTCCCGCGCCTCCCCCCTTCTTTTCAGACACATGACACCTTCAGCTAAATTCCTTTTTAAATGGCTCTGGGAGCATTTCTTCTCACGTTAGTAGTTTAGCTTTGGTGGGTTTCTATTGCTTGCACATAATCCATTTCCAGCTGAGATGCAAGTTAGAACATTCACGGGGTTTGCTTGAAAGGTAAACTAGAGCAATAGTTTCCAACTTTTTGGCACCAGGGACCCATTTTGTAGAAGACCATTTTTTCATGGAAGGAGGCACGGGGTGGCAGGGGTAAGGGAGGGAACAGGGATGCACATGTGTGTTCACAATAGGGTCCCTGCTCCCATGAGAGTCTATTGCTGCCACTGATCCTGCTGGAGGCAGAGCTCAGGCGGAACGTGAGCAATGGGGAGCAGCCGTAAACACAAACGCAGTTTGCTAGCTTGCTGGCTGCTCACCTCCTGCAATGTGGCTGGGTTCCTAACAGGTCATGAACCACTACCAGTCTGTGGCCTGGGGGTGGGGACCCCTGAACTAGAGGAGCCACTTTATTTCTAAGCTTTAATCAGGACTGTGTTCCTGAGATGCTGCTCCCAGGAATGACAAGAACAGCATACTAGCAAGCACTTCATAAAAGCTACCATCTATAAACAAGCAAAGAAGTTGTGACTTCTTTCTTTCAAATGATTTCTATATAAATAAAACTTTCTAAGTATCAGGTGATCCTAATAAAAACCATTTAATCTTATTCAGCAGTCTATAGCATGGGAAAACGTATATATCTAAATTTAACAGGCTCTACATTTATAAAAATGACCTTGTTAACAGTGGCTTATTTATTTGTATATATTAAACAGTTATACAAGTGCAATCTTAGATTGTTTTCTTATTGTTGTGAATGTTGTGGATTATAACCTTGAGGATAATTTTGAATCTTTTAAGAATTTACTATGTAGCAGATCCATTTTTTATATTGTCTCTGCAGTAGAAGGGTCATCATAATAAGTGAAAACCAAGAATAATCTCAAAGCTGACTTTAACTAAATTTTACAATTTCTGCTCACCCCTTTTATGTTGTGAAAACGTGTGGTGTTTTGAAGCCAAATTGCATTCAATAGCATTCATTTATTTAAGAAATATTTGTTGAACCTCTTTTATTATCACATACTTTGTTAGTTTTTTGATGACTGTATGAACATGGGTGATTTTCATAACTTTTGTGAGCTTTGGTTTTATGATCTATAAGATAATATTTTTCTTATTTTTACACGTCTGTCCATAAAAAAGCAGCTTATTACACAGTAGATATATAATAATTGTTATTTCCTTGTACTTACACATGCACATGAACAAATTAACTTAAGTTATTTGGCACCCATTTGGACACTGGAACTATAAAATTCAGGCAGCAGAAGGTAAATGTAATAAAAACTGGAAGAATAAAAAGACTGCCAACTGAAAATAAGTCAAACGCTGAAAATTAACTACTCATTACAATACCACATGCATCACTAGAGCTCTTTCTTAGGCATGGTCTGGGCAGAGCAGTGACTCTCAACATAAGCACTGAAGGTCAGTTAGTAATTTAAGATCTGTCAAAAGGCCTATTACTAAAATTCATGCTCTTCTCTCTGGACTGGTTGCTTCTTTCAAGCTTCAGACTCTAGAATTCTATGAGTCATAGAATTCTAATAAATTTATAAGCACCTTCCTAGCACACATCAGATTAGAGAAGGAAATTAAGAATAAAACACAATCCTCATGCACACTTATATACTTAGGCAGCAGTTTGCAGTCTAACTGAGAGTCAGAGAGCAGGAAAGTCAATGAAAGTAGGCACAACAGCTCTGATCACTGATAACTGAGCTGTTAAAACCTAGCTTCATAAACGACGTCCAAAGTAAAGGTTACAAATATGACCAAATATAGAAAAGAGGCCCCAAATTATTTGAAACACTGTTTTTTAGTAAGCCAACATTGGAGTCACAAAGATCAAAAATATTTTCATATAGGTAAAGAATGGAAAAAAATTGAAGTTTTGAATATTATAATATTTTATATTCTTTAATTTAGTTATATGGAATACAGGAGTTCCTGACAATGCTAAATATTAGTGGCATTATTTAATATGTTCTATACAAAATGGGGCCAACTTTTAATAATACAAATAGTTTATTACTTTTAGCAAACACTAAAACATCTAATATGAGTTTTAAGAAGATATATCCACAGGCACAAATTCAAACAATTTTTTAGTTAAGTATTTCTGGCAAATGAACTAATTAATACTCAGGGACTATAAATCCCTTTCAACAGTTCTTTAAAACATTATAAAGTAAACACAGCAGGTAACTGTGTAAAGAGCACGTTTGGTTTGCTGTGTTATGGCATTTAATCTTGAAAGACTATTACGTATAATATGGCCCCTCAGGCAAGCAAAAGCATAAGAATATGCAAAAGTCACAGATTCAAACTTATAATTAGATAATGAGGAATAAAAGGAGACCAATTAAATATTAATTTTCCCCTTGATAGCTGTAGGATTCCTTGTCATTACAGGTATATTGACTAGTATTAAATGTAATTTAGTGTTAAATTTTTTATCTGATTTTATGCTGTTTAATTTTTTAAATAATTATTTTCCTGACTGAAAACTATTTTATGCAAGAATCTGGTGCTTATTCTTGAATCATTTTATATTTTTCACATAAAAAGGGAACTATCTCATTGTATTTTACCTGTAGGTTTGACTTCATGGATATGTTACTATGTAGTTACACAGGGCCCCACACTGAGAAGGGGCCCATGCTTGGTTTAATGCTCTGAGGCCACCATCTTGAAAGTCTCAGTTTTTTAACAAGAGGGCTGGATTTTCATTTTACGCTATCTTCTCTAAATTATGTAGGTGGTCCTATTCATCTGCCTTACAGTTCCGTCCAATTAGTCTATAAAGTGGTGACTTTGGTATTTAAGAAATAAATAGCTGTAATATTTATATCACAATCAACCATAAATTTATTCTAAAATAGGTTTTTCCCTCTGTTTTATGTGCTACTTTTCTCTTCTTCAGTTATTTATAAATTATCATGTAAAATAAGGAGACCAATGAAACCAAAATAGAGAGTCCAGAAAATAGAGGTTCTCACATATATGTATACTTCTCACTTGACAGCTATGCTATTGGAAGTCAAGTGGAAGGAGCACAATGGCTATTGCAATAAACATTGCTAATACATGGGGTTGGGGGTGGGGAGGAGGAATTGTATTTCTAACACCTACCAAACCAAAAAATCAAATCTGAGTAGGTTAAGAAACTAATTGTGGAATGTGAAATGTATAAAATAGATTATATTTAAAAATGAGATGTTCTTGTCATCATGACACCCTGAAGGAATTGAAAAGTAAAACCACAAAAATCTGAGAATATATTTATTTCACATGGATTATAGCATATAAATTAGAAATAGCTAACATATAAGAAAAAAATTTCAAATAGTTCAATAGAAAATTGGGCAAAGATTTGAATAGATACTTCAAAGGAGAAGAAACTTGAATGAGCAATAAATGTGTTAAAATACACACCTAGATTTATAATACTTTATAATAATTAGGAAAATGAAAATAAAGAGTAGAATGAGATACCATCAAACCCATAAAACTAGTTTAAAAAATTGTCTCTGATGTTACTAAATATCAGAGAGAATATGAATAGAGACTTTCATATATTGTTGGATGAATCATAAATTGGAAAACTTCTTTAGAAAACAAATAGGTCCTACCTGAATATGAAACCAACATGCCCCATTAGATTTTAATAAATTAAATAAACTTATTTATGCATATAGCTACATGTCTAAGAAAATTTATAGCAGCATAGATCTTAATAAAATATACTGAATATATAAAATGGGATATTATTATTCAATGTTATAATATAGCAATAAAAGTAAATATCACCAGAGATGAACTTCACAAACAGAACAATAAATGAAAGATACATATTTCAAAATATTCATATGATATAATTCCATTTATATAAAATTCAAAAACAAGCAAAACAAAATAATATGAGGGCTTTCCAGAAAAAATCCAGCCATAAATGCCTCTATTTTTCACATTACATGGCTGGATACTTTCAGCATCCAGTTGTACTTAATGGTAATTATCCAGATTTCCTAGCCTACACCATGGCATCATTACTGTGAAAGACACATTTGGTATCATTTTCTGATTTAGAGAAAAGGTTACAAGAAAAGGTTTATGACAGAGTACATAGGGGAGTTAGTTATATCTTTGTAGGCAAGACCCAGAGAATAAAGTTGAATTCAGATATCTTATCAAAGTTGTTGTATACCTTGGCTGCACATTTTAATTACCTGAGAGCTTTCAAAAATTCCGGACTTATCTCTTCATTTCCAGCCCAGACAAATTAAATCAAAATTAAGGTGGTGTGGGGGAGGGTTGGGGAGGGCCAGGGACCTCTATGGCTGATATTTACAGATGTGCTACTGTAAAAATTTAGTCATAAAAGTTTTAATTTTATCCAAAGAGTAAAATCTTAGAAATGTGCATTCTTTACAGAAAATATTCTGATTGTAATTTAAAAATGATCACATTTGGGATCACTTAGAAAAAATTGCCTAGCTGAATTAAATTGTATATAAGTAGAAAAATAATTTTTATGGTAATCCAGAGTTCCTATGTGTTTAGAATTAGGAAATTGAAAAATAATCAGTAGAGTTGCTAGGGTACAAACAAAATGAATGGAATCCTTTGCCAAATGGCAAATGAGTGAATGGCTATCATTTGGCATGAAACCAAGATTCTTGCTATTTTTTCAATGGGAGCACATGAAGTACTTGTTACCAATTTTTTGATTGCTGTGACATGATGACATATAAAAAGTCATCTTGATATCTGAGAGAAAAAATGGTGTCCAAAATGTTCATATTTACTGCACAAAGCTTAGAGACTAATGACTGAGACCCATACTGATGATACCTATCTTGAACATGCAAAAACAATATTTTGAGAAAATAAAAAACCCTGAAAAAGAGAATTTATGATCATTAACATACAATTTATATGTATTTAGCATAGTAAGATTGAGTCAAAACATTTTGTTGTTATGGTGCTAACAGACTAAAGTATGACTGAAAATTACAGGCCAGTATAAAAGATCTTTACTGTTAATTCAAAATGCTTAAGCAGTTGAGCTCTTGCCTTGCAATCACGAGGTCCAGGGTTCAAATCTCAGCCCCAGCCCATGCAAATTTCATATGCTGAACTGTAGCACAGCAGGTAACTGCTGGTATGGTTCAGGGGGCAAAAGTTCTCGCCTCCCAAGTGGGAGGCCCCCACTGGTTCCCGCCCTGTGCGGCCCTACCTCCACCTGTGTGGAATGAAACTATGTCATGACTAATGATGTACAACTACGGAAACTGCTCTGGGCCCTCCCCACTTCTCTCTCTCTCTCTTTCACCTCTCAAACAATAAATCTTTTTAAAAAGACTTTAAAATTAAAAAAAAAAAAAAGTGCTTGAGCAACTCCCTGAGTTGCTACCCTAGGTACTAAACTCATTCAAAGGCTAAGAAAATAGGAAAAGAATTCTTTTCATCATGTTGAAGTGATTATTCTTTAAAATATATATACCATTCCAAATCTGCTTTGTTGCTACAGTAGCTTAAAAAAACAGTTTTCAGTAACATTGAATTTAGAATGTCCTCACACGTTCTCTGATTGCTAACAAAAATTTGTCAAACTTTCTTGAGCTCCTGGTATGTTCTGTGTTCTGGAGTGTATATCTAATTCAGTGATAAAGTGCAGCCCCTTCAAAGGAAGATCTTTGGCACTTGCCTTTGCCTCCCATACATTCTCTGTGGGTATGTAAATAATCTGATAGGTAAACCAGTCATGCTGTTGACACTTTCTTACTTTATTGCATTATTAGTTATTCTAAATATGCATCCTGTCCTTGAGATTTAGTTTAACGGGGCCTGAGATCCAAAAGTCCTCTTAAGTGTTCCTATCAAAATCTTACCCATTCTTCAAAGCACATTTCTGATTTTACCTCTTCCATGAAACCTTTTGTAATAACTCCCTAACACACCCCTAAGTCTTGTTCTCTTTCTTATAGGTACTCCCACAACACCTTTCTCTTCCATCCTTCTATGAGTTTATTTCCTCCTTAGGGATAATATCTGTGTCTTATTCATCTTTGCATTTGCATTACTGTTCCCAGTGAATGGCACATAAATAGTCACTTGACAAATATCTATAGGATTTCATTTACTTTGCTCCCATTGTCTAACACCTGCATCCCACTTGTTGGGTTAATACACTGTCTTCATGCTCCCAGTACTTTGCTGTTGATACTGGGTTCTTTGGCTTCTGACACTGACTCCTATAGTATCCTGATTCTGATTATTTAAGATTTAAACTTGAGGAAAATAATTGCTTTCACTTACCTAGTGAGATCTTTATCTCACCTTCATATAACTCATGGCCTACACTTGAACTGAGCTCTGGCCTTGAATCTATTTTCCAAACCCTCATCTCCCCATACCTATTCCTTGGCTACTTGTTTCTGGCTGTGCCTTTGTCTCTGCCAATGTCCAAGCCCATTACTAATCTGAAGCTGACTGATAGTATGTCAAAGCCTAAGCTACACGGAAACCACCAAAACTAACTTATCATAGGCTGCTTTGGTTGATTATTTGAAGAGGTATTTGATGCAGATGATAAAGAGGGAAATAAAAGTACTGTCTCATACATGTACTGTTTTGTGCATGTAGGACACTCATAGTCAATTTTATTCAATCAAGTGATCTTGTACAAAACCCTTGTTCTAGAGCAGATGCTTAGCTGGGGGAGATGGTGCAATAGGAGGTGGAGAAGACTGAAAAATTATGAGTAAGACACAGTTCCTGTTAACAATGCGGTTGTTAGCATTATCAGTCAGATCTTGGCTCTGCCACTTACTAACTATGTGAGCTTGTTCAAGCTACTTAAGCAGTTCGCCAGTTTTATTCAGCTGTCAGAAGGGGGATAATTATTCCTACCCTGTAGGTAGGTTTGTTTTAAAGGGTATCTAGCATAGTACATGCACATAGATTGCATGATTAACAAATGGTAGCAAAAATATTACCCAAATCGTCTCTGTTCTATTTGATCATTTAAATTATAGTTAACTTAACACACATTTTAGGCCCAGTTTTTGTACATGTCTCAAACATTGGTTTCCTACCCTTGTGAATCACTAGAACCACCTTTTCAGGTCCCTGGCCCTCCCCATCCCTTTCCTGCCCCGCCTTAATTTTGATTTAATTTGTCTGGGCTGGAAATGAAGAGATAAGTCCGGAATTTTTGAAAGCTCTCAGGTAATTAAAATGTGCAGCCAAGGTGTGCAACAACTTTGATAAGACATCTGAATTCAACTTTATTCTCTGGGTCTTGCCTACAAAGATATAACTCCCCTGTGTACTCTGTCATAAACCTTTTCTTGTAACCTTTTCTCTAAATCAGAAAATGATACCAAACATGTCTTTCACAGTAATGATGCCATGGTGTAGGCTAGGAAATCTGGGCAATTACCATCAAGTACAACTGGATGCTGCTTTTCCTCCCCAGATGCATTTTGAATTTTCTTTAGAAATAAAGAACAAGATTTCCCTTGAAACTGTGGTGGGTGGATGTGGAAGCTTCTGATATAATGAAATAACCAACACAGCTCTAGCTTTAACTCTGGAGACCATATTTTATTAATCTCTGACCCAGATACCTTGTCTCCCCATTTGAATATACTCATAGGAATAATGGAATAGAATATTCAAAATTGATCTGACCCTTAACCTCTGGAATGTGTAACTACCATACACTGAGAACCTTTAAACCTACAGGCATTAAAGAAGGGCCAATCAAGCTCACATTATTCTGAGGCACAAAATCATTTCTCACTTCTACAATGCCTGAGTTTTCAATATTCTGGAGATATCCTACGTGTTTCTTTACAACTTAGTATCTGTCCAAAAATTTTGTGTCAAAGTTCTTGATGTAGCAGTCCCTGAATCAGAGTCTTTGATTTCACTTAAACTGCTAAAGCCTGAACCTGAAAATGTGCTATCAGAGTCCCAAGAGCTATCAGCCATGAACTTGGCACTAAACCACAATGAAATGATCTCCAAACCTACAATGAAAAGAGTAATGGAGTTAAGTGTAATACAAGGTCCTGTTACTTCCTGAGATGCTATGAAATTCTCCAAGTTTTGAGAAATACTTTAGAATTTCTTTGGAAGCTGAGATGTAGGAGGTATCATTCAGTGGGTAGCTCTGGGAGACTTTGGAGGAAAAAGATGGCGTGAGCAGGGGATAGACAACATTTTTAACTTGAAGATACCAAAATATTTTCTTAGTGGAGTGAACAAGTTTTCAATCTAATAAGAGTCTCTTTGGATCAGCACCCCTTTCTCATTTTTAGTCCCTGTAGCTCAACAATAGAGACAAAAACAGTGAACTAGAGGAAATTTTAGCCTCTGACACCACAGCTGCAAAAAACAGGAAATATAACCTAACTCCTCGATAGGAAAACATCAAACCTCATACTAAAGGCCTATATCCACCTCAATTTTTTTACCCAATACATCATATCTGGTTTTTTACAACAAAGTCTACAAGGCATGCTAAAAGGCCAAACACACAGCCTGAAGAGACAGTGTCAGAACCCAACTCAGATATGATAGAGATGTTGCAATTATAGAACAGGAATTTTAAATAACTATGATTAATGTACTAAGGGCTTGTTACGACTTTTGAAAACCACCATTTTTAAGTGTAGCACAGGGTGCTTATGGTGAGCCGCAATTCCACAAAAGGAGACAAGAGAAAATTAAATAGACAAATTAATTACTTACAGGTCCTAGAGGAAGCACACAGCATGCCTTGCATGTCCACATGGGTAGGTCAAGGCCTAGTGCAGGCAGAGAGAGAGGGCACATGCCTTTGTTAGAAATTGTGGGATTGGTGCTTTGGGGATATTGATCTATATAAACAAACAAAGGTCAGATTGGTCAACATAAACAAACAAACAAACAGGGAATTCTGGGATAGCTCAGCAGGTTGAGCACTTCCTTTGCGGCCCTAGGGTCTGAGGATTGAGTCCCAGCCCTGGCCCATGGAGACCCATATGCTGAACTGGGGTGTGCCCCCATTTGGTTCTCACTGGGGTAAACTCCATGTGGGAGGCCTCTGGCCTGGTGTTTGCCCTGTGCAGCCATTCTTTCAAGCAGTCCTCATAGGCAAGCCCTTCTGAAGTGAACCCAGTCCTCCACCCTTGTGCTGGGTTCAGATCTGGCTCACAGGAAAGCTTTCTTGCTCAGTTTTATTCTGAGAAATACAGGCTATTCTGAGAATAGCACCATCTCTTAGCTTGGCAGCCACAGATTCCTCCAGAAAGCTACTTCCAAGCAGGTGTCACTATCGCTCAGTGTTCAGGTGCGAGAGATTAACATGGTACACTCTGACAACACCCTCTCTAAAGAAATCCTTTCTCACTATAACACATCCATCAGTCACATCTCCTGAAGGTGATGGACGGTCTATGGTATATTGCCTTAGATTTGGCCTTACCCCTTAGCAGTTTGTACATAGATGTTCTGGCATCATTATTAAAAGTGTGTGAGCCCTGAACACCGTTTGTCTTAACTTTAGGATTTCATCCCAAACTAAGACAACAGGATAATTTCCATTTAATATCAAGTTTCATTTGCATATAGTACATTCAACAAACTTCGTAATATAGATTAGCAGGTTTTTGCATATATAAGATTATATTACATGGAGTTTCTCTTTTTAAAAACATTTTTGTATTATTTTTTATTTCTTGTACTTTGTGTTAAATTAAAAGGTTTTTGAGGGCATGCTCAGAAGATATAACTGATGAAAGAGTAAGAGAAGGCAATTCAAGATGAAGAATATTTCCCTGTGATAAATTAAAAAAAAAAAAAGTTCTTTTCGAATGCTGGCCTGGTGGGGTCTCTCTCATATTTTACATTTACCTTAGGTCTATTTTCATTTCTTTTCTTTTTTTTTTTAAGGTTGTTTTTATTGTTTTTGATAGAGAGAGAGAGAGACAGAGAGAAGGGGGAGGGCACAGAGCAGTTTCCATAGTTGCGTGTCATTCGTTTTCTACATAGTTTTCATTCCACGGGTGGGTGCAGGGCTGCATAGGGCAGGATCTGGCTGGGGACTCCTGCATGAGAGGTACACCCCAGTGAGAACCAAACTGGGGGTTACACCCCAGTTAAGCATATAGGTCCCTGCATATAGGTTTGCACAGGCTGGGGCCGGGATTTGATCCTCGGATCCCGGGGCTGCAAGTTGAACACTCAACCTGACAAGCTATCCTGGCATCCCCAGGTCTATTTTCTAATGTATAGAAGTATAAATAATACTTTTATGAACATATAATATCTTCCAAATATTAACATTCTTTAATAATAGTAAAATACAATGTAAGTTGAAGAGTTCACAGCCTTTCTTTAAAAACAGAAACCTCAAAGTTGAATTAACTTAAAAAGAAATAACTCCAGTCTCTTTTCATTTATATCATAAAATTTGAACTTAATAAACCACTAGTGGAATAACTACATTAGAAGCTAGGTTGCCAATTAACATCTTTTTGACTGTGCAGAGATAACCAAGCATAGAAAAAGTTAAACAAGTTTGACTTAAATGTAATTATTTTGGAGATAAATTTAATCAGATACTTATCAGATTTCCCCAAGGATCCCCTGAAGCAGCAGCATTAATACTGTTTTCCTAACTATTCACCAGAGCCAAATATTCAGTGGAAATGAACGAAGGCGCTCTCTTGCAAAACTTTTGGAGCCATTTTCTTCTGCATATTCTCACTCTATGTAAGCATAAAATGTCTTTACTGTCAATGGTGCTATTTGAGTTAATCCCATGTTGACCAGCTAGCGTTGAGATTGCATTACAGTACTTGCTTGTCCAATTGCTCAGAGAATCCCCTAAGGATCCTAGTGAGATTAGGGAACAGGACTGTAATGGCAGGTGTACACATGGGTGTTAGAGAGATATGTCATCAAGTTAAGAGCCTTCAGTGTCACAGGTGGAAAACTTTTCTCCAATTCCTTTTCCTATCTACACTGCCTTTGCAGCCTATCAGAATTTTTGTTTGTTTGTTTGTTTTTTCACTTAGACATAGGAATGGGAGTGCTTGAATTGTAAATAATTTGTGACTATTTTGTTTCTCAGGATCTCATATGTGTTAGCATTTGGATAGAGTAAACAAGTTTGCAGTAAAAGGGGTAGAAATAGAAAATTTGACACTTTATTAAACAATTTATGTCTTAGTACTGCTTTCACTACTATCAAGATCACTGAAGTCTCTGAAATTCAGTGCTAAATCATCATTTGAATGTTTTTAAGTTCAGCTTCAACTACACTGAATCCCAAGTTGTCTAAATTAGATCCTTCCCTGGAGCCAGATTTTATTCACTTTTTGAAATGTTTTCTGAATATATGATAGACCACTTCATCCTCCTTTTATTCTGCAAATAGTTTTCAAATGAAAACATGATACATGCTGTTTTGATTTCAGTGTTACAGTTCACAGATATCTCACGCTAAGTTGTTAAGGAGTGCTTCTCCTTCACTTACTGTGATTTAATGTAAGGGACAAAACATGGTGCCATTTTGCCCTTGCCTTTCTAAAAATAAACCTAAAGTAGGAAAGTGGGGAGGAAGGTGGTGTATTTGGTAATTTTCAGAGATCACGTTTTGGAAGGAGGTAAATTTGAATGTTTGGTTTTTATTCACTTTTTCAGATTATTTTAGAACACTTGTTCAGTAAAGAATGTGTCTTATAAAAATTTGCTTGAGTTTCTAGTACAGATAGATGCATGCTACTGAGAAGCAGGAGGGGAAAGTAGAGAAAACACTAATTTAGTGGCTACAAATAGCTTCTAACTTATGTCTGGTGATATTATTGGCCATCTCATTGCCTGTGGCCATCGATCACCATTTCATTTTCTATGTGTGCATTCCAGCTTTTGAGGAAATGGTTTGTTATATGATCAATTTTCATGCTTTTAGGGGAAAGAAAAACGGTAAATGATTACACCAAGTCATGAACATTTCTTTGAGAAGCAGAAACAGACTTTAGTACAATTTTCCCTTATTTACAAGGTGCCTAGAATATATTTCTTGTAAATGGTGTTTTGAGCTTCTACTTATTACGTCTGTCTGTCTGCTATATTACAGTGTCAGGAAAACCAAGAAAATCCTAAGATACCCACATTAAGCAATAGTAAAAAATCATACACTTTCCTGTTTATAAACACATACACATCAAATTCCTCTTATTTTCTCCATCCCTTACTCTCACTTTCCAATGAAATAGCTATGTTTAGATTGATGAATTTGAATAAGACATCGCAGATGTTGGAGACACCTAATAACAATAAAAAAATAAATAGATACTAGAATTTCTGTTCTCTGGATACTGTTTTAGTTTTTTTAAACGTTCATTATTTAAGAACCTGAAGTGAAAAGGAAAAGTAATTCCAATCAACGTGGGTTGCTTATGTCCTGCCAAAAGTGATAGAAGCACTTTAGGTTTTATTAGTAGGTAGGAGGAAGAGAGGGACTGTACTTTTGATATGAAAGATGAGTGTAAATATATCCCATTTCCTTTAAAAAAGCAAATAGTTGAGTCCGCCAATATGTAGGTTCACGGACAATAGGACATGTTTACATTTAAGCCTTTAAAGATTTATTTTATTGATTTTTGACAGAGAGAAACAGAGACAGAGAGAGACAGAGAGAAGGGGGAGGGCCGAGAACAGTCTCCCTAGTTGACATTAGTTTTTCCATATAGTTTCATTCCACAGGTGGGTGCGGGAGGGCAGGGACTGGGCCGCGAGCGTCCCACAGGTAAGAACTGAACTGGGGGCACACCCCAGTTCAGCATATGGGTCCGCCTGGGCTGGAGCAGGGATTTGATCCTTGGTCCCCGGGACTTCAAACCGAGCGCTTAACCCGCTGAGCCAGCCCAGCTTTCCCTTTTTTTTTTTTTTAAAGATTCTTTTATTTATTTATTTATTTATTTTATTTTATTAACTGAACTGGAGGCCTCACCAAATTCGGGAAGCACACCCCAGTTCAGCATGTAGGTCCTCCTGGGCCGGAGCAGGGATTCAATCCTCGGGGCTCCGGGTTTCAAAGCGAACGCTTAACCCGCTGAGCCATCCTGGCTTTCCCTAAGCTTTTAAGACTATTTCAGCTATATACTACAGTTTGTATTGTTGAGGTTTGAAAAAGGAAGTTGGCTTCCCAGCAACTCTCATTATTATTAATGAGCTATAATTGGTGTGCCTGGCTAATTTCCTGTATACTGTCCTAAAGACAGAGCCAAATTCTCTTTTAGCACCAACTCAGCCCTCTCTATTTGTTGCTATATTATAGAAGAGAAGAAAGAAAGATGCACTTTGAATCCCTACTGTGTGCCAAGCATTAAATTACTAGTAGGATAGTATTTTATTTCATTTAATTCTTATCTCAATCTGTGCCAGAGTAAAATGATCCTGGGAGGGTTTTAGAAACGTGTCCAACTACCTGGCAAAATGTCTGGTTGTCTAAATCCTAATCCTCTTACCTCCCCAACTCCCCACCCCCTTTCTCAGTGATGGTTGTACCATACTATCTTTTAAAGAATCATGACAGAGGAAGGCTTCATCTCTTACTATTTAGAACTTATGTCTAGGCATGTCTATGTTAAGCTAGGCCTCTCTGTTTCTGTATTATTTCAGTGTGCCTTTACTCAAGCTGTGAAGAATTTAGACATCTCAATGTTCTATGTTAGCATCTTTTTCGTTTGTAAACAAATAAGAATATTCATGTATTTTGCTGTTTTATTCCACCATTCATATACTTTTTGACATTTCTAAAAACTTTAAATATATAATTTCATTCAAAAAAGATATTTTAAAGGATTTGACATGCATAGAAATTGTAAGAGTTGGTGATATACAGGGTTGCATGTAATTTTGAGTAATTTTATCCTGAGAAACCTAAGATGAATTCAAATAATCTTCAAAATGTATTTTTTTTCATAAGCATTTACATTTTTTTTAATATATAAAAGATGCTGCTATGTAACTGGAAAAACTTATAGTACCAACATAGAGTAATGAATGCATGAGCTTTCATTAAGGAGAGATTTTTAGCTTTCATACAAACCAGAAACGCAAAAGTTAGACTGATTTAAGATACTCACAGCTGGAAAGTACACATGTTTTGGCTTATTTGCCTCCTATCAAAAGTTTTTCCATCCAGATGTTCAATAACTGCAACATCCTTTTTTACGCTGCATCATCCATCATGGACTATCTATCACCCAGTTAGGAACCAAGAGGACCTAGGCCGCTGGGAATCCAGGCAGACCACGGACACTTTTGGAGTTTCAATCTGTACAAAATGTCTTCTCTACCTTGTACTGCTTTATTTAAAAAGTTTACTTTTTAAACTTGAAAAGAGAAAACTATCTTTAATACTTTAAAATGTAACTAATAAACCTTAGTCTGAATTTTCACATAAGGCGTGAGGGCATATCAGTATATATTAATACTTTATATTTATTAGAAGAATAGTGTTTCCTATAATTTCAGAATAACAAGTTTAATTCCTGCTGTAAAATACATGGAGATTGCACTATGGAATTTATTTATCTCTTTGTTACTTGAAGAGATATAATAGCTTAAAACTTTTGGCTTTGCTCCTCTCCTCCCACCATATGTCACTTATGCTTGGAAATTGCTTCTTAATTTCCAACCCCAATGGCTCCCTCCACCTCTTGAAATTTTCTTAATTACTTAGAACCCAGTTTAAAACCTAACTCCTCAGTGAAACCTCCCCTAATCTAAACCCTTAAAAAACACACAAATACCATTTTCTTCCTTATAGCATTTTTATAACAAACAGTCTTGGAGCATTTACCATTTGGCCATATTTTATAGTCATTTCTATTCATATTTATATCTCCTTTACTAGAATTAAGTTTCTTTTGGATGGGATTTTGACTTGTTCATTTTCCTATTCCCATGTTTATTTTCAGGAAGAGTGATTCACAGACTGTTTAGGACTTGTAGTTTTTCCTGCATTTTGTTTTTAGTGGAATTAAACCCAAACAGAATATAGACAATGATACAAGAAGTTTTCGCAACCTCTTATTTGGACTTTGTCCAGATTGTCATGAAATCTGAGCCTCTGTTTCCCCAGCTACAAGCACAGCTTTTCATTTATTTTATAATCCTCCACTTATGCAGAAATAGTGGGCACCAGGGGTTCTCACCTCATCAGCACTAATTGAATCTTTGCTGGATTTCATGGTGCAAATAGTTAGAACACTAATCCTCTGCTGAGACAACTCATAATTTTACTTGAGATGCGGCTAGGGAGAGACAGGTCACAGCAAACTGATTGAAATGGAGTTCAGATCACGGGGGAGTAGACTACCAAAGAGTAATATAGTGAGTGAGGAACTGATAGTACAACTTTGGTGGAATAGACTCCATTAGAAGTTGAACAAAAGAGGAGCTACAAGGCCAGTGAATATAAATTTTCCAGTCAAAAAAACCCAAACAAGCCCAAGTTTGCCAAAAAATGTACTTTATTTACTTTTTTCCATAACTAAACTAAAATGCCTCACCCCCCCCCACCCCCCCACCTCCTTTTTTTTTTCTGGAAGGCAGAAACCTTACTCTGGTGAATAAATTTCAGGGTTTTTTAGTTCAGTTAATTCAGGATTTCCCCCAGTTCACGCCTTACCCCTGCAAAAACGTACCTGGTGCGGCAGCATTAGTGAGAAGGGAAACTCGTCCTGGGGTCGTGAGGGTGGGTTGAGGTGTAGCTCTTTCTATCTGACGCTCAAGTGCCTCAAGTGGGGTTCACTCATCCATTCTTGTAGATGTCCATCTGCCATGGGCTGCCTTCCCTCCTTTACCTGATCATCGAATCAGGAGCAGACCTGCCAGCTCTCTCCTAACCAACTTCTTCTGTCTTCTAGAAAAAAACACACATGCCTCCAATGCTAAAGGAGAATCTTTGAGGCTGTCTTAGGTTATCTCTGAGGAATTAACTCCTGAAGCAGCCATTTGTTATTTCCACCATATTTGAACAGCAAATCTGTTTAGTGAGTAGCCATCTTCAAGTGTCAGATGAGACGTAGACACGAGTGTTTTCCACTTGTGGATTATTCCACATTTCTCAGAGGTGTCCCATTCAGTCACCAATGATGATATTAATGACTAATGTAAAACACTAACTAGAATCGGAGATGATAAGGAAAGTGAATGAGTTTTGAAAGACTTCCATTGACCATAGCCTTTAACTGAAGGTTATTTAAAATCAAGATATTTTTATAGAAACTAGAATTCTGAGCATTGGATTATACTAGTGCAAGCTTGTCCAACCTACAACCTGTGGGCCAAATGCAGCCCAGAATGGCTTTGAATGTGTCCCAACACAAATATTCTTAAAACATTATGAGATTTTTCTTTTTTGTGATTTTTTTTTTTTTTAAGCTCATCAGCTATCATTAGTGTTAGTGTATTTTATATGAGGCCCAAGACCATTTTTCTTCCAACGTGGCCCAGGGAAGCCAAAAGTTTGGAAACCCCTGTGGTAGAGTCTATTATCCTCAAATAAAATTCAAGCATAGAAAGTGAATTTGGTCAACCACTTAATGAAAGCCATGAATTTTATGTGTTTTATTTTTAGACATTATCGTCTTTCCCTGGGCCTTTCTGCAGCTATTGCCTCAAGTCTTCTGTAGCATCCGGAATATTGGGGGTTGCCCAGCTGCCTGGGGCCAAGGAAAGTGGGATTTTAACTGTTCTTTAGTTTTCAGACGATCATCCTGTTTTTAACCTCTATCCCCATTTTCAGAGGTAACTGGTATTTCCAATTTTGGATTTCTTCTAGGATTCTGTGATGAAAATTAGCTTTTACTGTAGGAAGTGATGCTGCAATGTTGCTGCTCTGCTAAGTGAGCCTTCAGCTATCTGCATTCTGACTTTCTCAATTGTTAATATTTCTCATCTGTTTCTACTCTCTTTTTAGCATTGTCCTTACACTTCAACTATCTGTGTTCTGACTTTCACAATTGTTAACATTCTCATCTGTTTCCATCTTCTCTCTTTTTCACATTGTCCTTATTTAAACATTTTGTTATTTTCTTTAAATTCATAATAGTGAGATTT
>PVKE010015655.1:0-14955 GCA_004027555.1 Craseonycteris thonglongyai
GTATTTTTTCATATGCTTATCTTTTGTTTGCATAGCATCTTTGGTGAGGTGTCTGTTCAGATCTCTTGCCATTTTTAAAAATTGGGTTGCTTGTCTTCCTATCATGAGGTTTTAAGATGTGCTTTGCTTTTGATTTCTAATGTCTCAAAGAGAATGTTCCATGTAGAGCAATACTTGCTCTTATGCAAATTTTATGTTCCTCCAACAGTAGTAAGCAACATTTAGGCAGAAGTATGGGTGTATTGTCAGAGGTTTACTAATTTTTACGTTACTGGAGATTAAGACTGTAAGTCATGAGAGAAGCATGTCCTGGGAAAGCTGGAGGATTTGTGTTATAACCAGATGGTGGGATATCTGGCTCTTTGTCCTTTTTCTCTAGTTCACCTCTCAGTCTAATTTTTTTAATCAGGTGGAGGAGGCTAGAGCAAGAAAAAAGTGTTTGCCCAAACAGCCCGTCCTTTTCCCTATTGCTGAGACTCTGTACCTAGAAATGTGGCTCAGGCTGTGGTCTTGTAACTTCTCTTTGGGAAGTAGAATACTTGTGTCCTGAGAAGTGTAAAGGGGTTGGAGGAAGAGCCAGGAGGCTGTGGTATATGACATGAGGCAGAATTCAGCTGGCAGGTCTCCAAGCCGGTGATGGTAGCAAAATGTAAGGTGTCACGCACTGGGAAGGGCAGCTGCTCTTCAGCTTAGCCCAGAGTCAAACCTTTTGATTTTTCAAGGAATGAGACAAGTCTGTTCATGACATGAAACCTCCTAAATTTCACAGATTGGCAGTGAATGTGTATCTTTTTAAAAACCTTATGAGCTTAATAAAATATCCATGTGGATGAGATCTAGCCCACTAACAGGCTTCCAGTTGGTGACATCTGGCCTGCGGGTTCACTTGGCTGATGATTGGCTGATGAAAGATTGCAGTTTGACAAATGTAAGGTAGCTATCTGGAAAATGACACAGGAAATACCCTTAATTTACTTTTGTAAGCATATTACTTTTTTTTTTTTCAAACATATTAATGGGAAAACATCTATGTTGGCTTCCACAAATATGTAATCTTACACTACCTTTCTAAGTGCTGCCTGATCCAACTCACACATGGAAAGATACATTCTTGAAGGGGTTGCCATTCTTACCAAAGTAAAGATTTATAAAACTGGCTTTCCTCTTGTGGGTGCCTAGATTGCAGGTTCTGTGTGCAGGCACAGAAGGAAGGAGAATGCTTACATAGACAGCAAGATGGAGAAGGAACTCAGAGTAGAATCCCTGGAAGTAGAGGTTGCTAGGTTATAGAGGGATGAGGGTCAGACATCAAAGAATGTTCCACATCTCCCAGAAGCTCTGTGGAAGGTCACCGGCCATGGCCACTGAGAAGCACTGCCCTGGCCACGTAAGTCTTCATCGATTCATAAGTAGCTGTGGTAGGGACTCTGGATACTCTTATTCACACAGGGCAGGGGATGTGGATGGAGTTCTCTCAGTTGATTTATGTTTTCTGCTCTTGAGTTTAATACTGCCTCGGTGGATCTAAGTTATAGAATTCAGTCACAGAAGTTATTGATTGCACTCTGTCTCCCACACACCTCATTCTCATGTAAAGCTTCTTGTTTAAAAAACAACAAGAACAACAACAAAATCCCTCCAAAAACAAAACAAAGCAAAACCAAACCAAACAACAACCCCGGCACTTAGTGGAGACCCTAACAATTCATCAAGTTTTCCTCCCAGCCACTTCTTAAATGCCAACAGTACGCTAGTATTTGTATCCTGTCTGACAAATACTGTCTCAAATTTTCATTTTAACTTTGGTCAGACCCATTTTCTAGATGAGACCAAGAGTCTGTGAACATGCCACTTGCACAAGTTCACAGAGCAAATAGGTGACAGACCTATACATTAACAAAGACCATCTGGGCTCCGTACAATGACACAGCAAATCTTTGTTGTCCCTTTGGAGCACAATGTTTTATTTTTCTGTTAGAAACTTAATTAGACTACTGGCTTAATTAGCAGTGGACCTTTCCTTTCTGTAGCATAGTCAGTTCAGTTGAAGAGTCATTGCATCTCTTCCACCATGAACTTATGGTTGTGAAAAGTTTCAGCAATGCCATACTGTTGGGTTAATGCTATGTAAAAATCACAAGACAGGAAATGTTAGTCAACCCACTGGTTCTTTGGTCTATACTCTACTGCGCTAATGTTAAAATGAAGCAGCATTGCACACTCTTAAGAGAAATGAAAATGTTCAAAATGTATCAGATGGGTTTGAAATGTTAGGACTTTGTTATGAAGAGACACTTTTCTTCTGTGGGAAGGAGGGAAGGAGGCATGGACCATGGTGATCATTAAAAAATTTAGCCTGTTCTGCCCCAGAGAGAACTAGATAAATTCAAGGAGTTTCCTAGATTAACATAATAATGCCTTTTTTTTTTAAACTTCTGCCTCTCACAGTAGAATCTTGGAATTTCCCCCACTGCTGTCAGTCAGTGTTTAAAATGGGAAACACTAGAATCTGGTTCCTAAACTATTTTCAGCAAATCTGTGAGGGGGAAGATAAGATCTCTGATTTAGACTATGAATATAAAGCTCCTCTTCACATGCTTTTCAGACATTTTAGGAGGCCTCCAATATCAGCTCTTATAAGCACATTTTTTGTTCCCCTCCCTTTCCCTCCATTCTCTTGCCTTTCATCAAATATTTGTAGAGGTTATGATATGAAAGCGCCATGGTACTATACTCTAAATTGGTGGTTATCAAAGTGGGGTGCTGGGCCAGTGGCATCACCTGGGAACTTCTTAGAAATGCAGATGCTTAGGTCCCCTCCAGGCTCACTGGATTAGAAATCCAGGGCAGGGGCCCAGTGATCCGTGTTTAAACCAGCCCTCAGGATTTGCTGCTATTACATACATTCTCAAATTTAAGAACAGCCACTAGTCTTGATAGCTTACACTTTGATGATAGAAACATCATGAACATTAATGGATCATGGTAAACTACATGTGAGAGGAGAAAGGACAACAGTCAAGTTTCAAAGGAGCCTCTATGACACTTTACGTTCATTCACTTTTTTTTTGTTTTCCAAAGGTTATCTGCTGTACATTCACATATGCGAGTGTGTGAATGTATAGTAAACGGTCCTTCCTAAGTGAACAGACACTCCAGCCATTGCTCATGTACAACAACAAACAAGAGAAAATCCTAACACTGTTTTGAAGATTTTGCAGTTTAGAAGTTACAAATTATCCCTTCAATAATATTTTTATTCATTCGGAAATTGTTCAGCTTTTCTAGGGCATGGAATTTGAATTCAACAAAAAACCAAAAGAGGGAATGAGAGAGACATATTCGCCGGTATGAGGGGATAAGAGTTCCTATCTCAGATGTTACAAGATAGCAAGCAGCTCCAGGTACCACAGGATGTAGAAATCTTTGCCTATTTATTGCAGCCTTTTCTGCCAAGGTGCTCCCCCCACCTCCTTGGCAATCTAATCAGAAAGCCAATTTACATTTCTGTGGGATTTTTATCATTATGTTATTTTTAAAGCATGGTATTCAGCAGGCTGCAGAGGCCACAGAAGTGGTTCTTATTAAGAGAACAAGCCCATTTATATGATACAGTGTAAGTGGCAGCTACTTGAAAAAGGCTCAGAGGCAGGAGTTTACTGTAAATGCAGAGTGAGTCAACAGAATGACGAGACTGCCAGGGAAGTTAATTTCATCTTGTGCTGCTTTCATAAGCGACCGGTATTGAAAATGATGGGCAGGGCAGGGCAGGCTGGTGGCACTCTCTCTGCAGGGGTCAGAACCACCAGGAGCACTGCTTGCTGTTTGGAGTCTTGTTCTGTAAAGGAATTTAACAATTACCACCAAATTTAAAACCCAAATCAGGGTCTTGCTGCTTTGCCTACCTAAGTATGGGGGAAAGAGAATAATCACTATCATCATCATTGTGTTCTTTCTGCCTTGGAGCATTGTGTGAGAGTTGAAGAAGGGAGGGAGAGACTCTTAAGAGATGGTGCCTTTGACTAGGTGACCACATCACCAACTGGAGTCATTGAGCATGCGAATGAGGCCTCTAGAGCTGAGCCTGAGAGGAGATGAAACAGTCTTTGCTCAAGTACTCTGCCCAAACATTGCACCCTCCCCAGGAGGCCTTCCTGAGCTTCTGATTTTAAAGAGCACCCCCCTACCCTTCATCCTTTACTCATGCCCTCATACTCAACAGTACTTGACAACCTGTTGTATATTTATTTGTTTCCTATTTATCTTCTCACATGGGCATGGCTTGGATGTTGTGTTTACTGCTATATTTCCTCCTAGAGCTGTATTTTACACATAGTAAATTTTCAGTATTTATTGAGTGTGGGGGTAGGGGGAAGAATGAAAACAAAAATTGGCCAAATGTGGTTTTTTTTACTTCCTGAAACAGGAGAGAGGTGAGAAGAGAAAGATGATGGATGGTGATGAGATAGAAAGCTGAGTAAGTCTCTCTCTCTCTCTCAATTGAGAAAACATGATATGTACCATGCTTGGGCAATTGTCAAAAGTAAAATCAAGGAACATATCTTAATATGCCTCAGAACCAGTGGTGACCCTGAGGATGAAAGTCTTCCGGAACTGCATCCAATGGTTTGTGGGTTTGGAGGCAGGTGTAGCTGGATCTAACAGGGCAGTGGCACTGTTTGACATCTGGGCAACCCAGACACTAACTGGCACATTAAGAAGATTCAAAACCACAGAGTGCAGAAAACTTTGCTAACGGGAGAAAGATGGTGGCATGAGAGGAGAACCCCGATACCTACCTGGGAAGGGACTTATGAACAAAGGGGAATCCACAGGGGAAACCCTGAGAAACACCCTCAACTGAGAGAACCACACAATGCAGAACAATATCCAAAGGTTCAAAGAAAAAGGGGCAAGTGGGAGAGGGAAGGGGAAGGAGCAGTTTGGGGACAGGGATGTGGAGCACGACCTGGGACTGGCAAAAACAAAAGGGGATTGGGGGACTATGGTCAAAGTGGAGCTAGATTGAGGGTAGGCTGGAAGCCGAGACCTGAGGAGAGAGGAAACCCCACGAGACTGTGGACAATTTAATATCCGAACTCAAGGGGCGGCACGTGGTGCCCTAATCAGATCACGGTGCCTGAAGTGAAATAGGGACTGTGGAGCAGGGTAACTGAACTTCCCGAACAGGTGGGGAGAGAGCAGGGCACCAGCCCCACACAGCTTGGCACACCTGGTACCTGATATAGAAAGCCGAGCTGCTGGAGTTGACTATTAGGGAGCACCTTTTAAAGACAGGGCTCTTGAAGTGAAAACAATAGCTCGAGCAGAGCAGAGGACTGAGAGGGACCCAGCTGAGCCACCAGCCACAGCCCTGCAGGCCGTCACTGGCTCAGAAGCAGCAGGCTGGCTGCATAGACTCACTTAAAGTGAAAGCAGGCGATCAGAGGGGAGAAAGACCCGAGCTGCTGTGCCTCCCACCCACACTGAACCACCAACCCCCCTGCTAACAGAGGAATCTACTATTGTGTCTCAGGCCCACCCCAGCTCCTACTCATACTCCCCCACTCCCTGCCCACACCTTCACCGTTCTGCCTTCTAACAATTAAGCCAGCAACCTGAAGAGCAACCCCAGGACACAGAAACTGAATGCTTCCCTCAACCCTCTCCCCAAAACCCCTCCCTCCATACCAGGCTGCAGTCAGACCATAGCCCACCTCACTCTCTTAAAGAGGGGAAGCATTGAGATTGACAGTTGGAACAAAAAAGAAGAAGAAAAAAAAAAGAGAAGCCCATATTATAGGCAACCCCCCAGAGGAAAAACATACTCATGCCTAAAGCAACCCCCGCCCCCCAAAAAAACAACAACATCAAATCCAATGCACACTTCAGAATCCAAAGCCCCTCCAGAAGATCATGGACATTCTTTAGAAAATGAGCTTGCACACTTGGAATCAAATCTAAGTGAAACAGAATTCAGGGCTGCAATACTCAAGACACTCAGAGAGGTCAGTAAATGCTGGAAACTTACCCAGACACAGCTAAATGATCTCAACAAAAAATTTTCTGATCAAAATAAATACTTTACCAATACAATTGAGAAGTTAGAGCAGAACCAAAAGGAGCTCCTCGAAATGAAAAGCATAATGGGAGAGCTGAAAAAAGAATTAACCAGCATAGGAAACAGAGCTGACCAGCTGGAAGAAAGAATTAGTGAAATTGAAGACAGAAACATGGAAATTTCACAGAAAGGGAAATGAGAATCAAGAGAAATGAAAGAGCCCTACAAGAACTCTCTTGACTCTGTCAAAAAGAGCAATATTAGAATAATAGGGGTACCAGAAGGAAGTGAGATGAAATCTTTTCAGAGTCTACTAAAACAAATAGTGGACGAAAACTTCCCTAACCTATGGAAATAACTAGAACCCCAAATTCAAGAGGAAAACAGGAGCCCTAGGTACATGGACCCTTGTAGATCTTCTCCAAGGCACATTGTTCTGAAGATGGCAAAAACCAAAGACAAAGAAAGAATCCTCAAGGCTGCCAGGGAAAAAACATATATAACTTTCAAAGGAAAACCTATCAGGCTATCACCAGACTTCTCAGCAGAAACTCTGCAGGCCAGGAAGGAGTGGAGCCCAATCTTCAAAACATTAAATGAGAGAAATTTTCAGCAAAGATTTAACTATCCAGCAAAATTAACCTTTAGATATTAAGGAGGAATTAAGGCCTTTTCAGATATACAGAAGCTGAGGGAATTCTCCAGCTCAAAACCGGCACTCCAAGAAATAACTAAAGGAGGCTATTCACCTGAATCAAGAAATCAAAATAAATGGAGAAAAGTTGGGACAACAAAAAAATAAAAAGGAAGGAAGAAATGGATACAGGATATCTCATATATCAATTATCACCCTAAATGTAAATGGACTGAATTCACCAATAAAGAGGCACAGGGTAGCAGACTGGAGAGACACACCTCAGCCACAAAGACAAACATAGACTCAGGGTAAAAGGATGGAAAACAATACTCCAGGAAAATGGCAGTCAGAGAAAAGCAGGAGTGGCCATACTGATTTCTGATGAAATAGACATTTGTGACAACATGGATGGACCTAGAGACCATCTTATTAAGCAAAATAAGTCAGACTGAAAGAACTAGGAAACATATGACCTCACTTATAGGTGGAATATGAAACTGAAAGTAACAAAGAAACATTTATGGACACACTCAATAGCTTGGTGATTGACTGAGGGAAGGGGAGGAGTGGGGAGGGAGAGTCGGGGGAGGGGAGGTGGGAGTGGGCACCAGACTTATGGACACACTCAATAGTTTGGTGGTTACCTGAGTGAGGAGGGGGGGCGTGGAGGGGTGGGAGTGGGCACCAGATCTATGGTGATGGAGGGAGGGCTGATTCTGGGTGATAAGCACATAACGCCATGCATGGGTGATGTGGTGTGGATTTGTACATCTGGAAACTCTAATTGTTTCCAATCAATGTCACCTCAATAAATTTAACAATAAATAGTGAAATAAATAAATAGATAAATAAAAACCACAGAGTGAGCAATATGGGCTTAATATTGTGAGGACACCAACAAGAAAAAAAAAAAGTTTAAAAGTCACCAACACACAGATAAAAGTCATGGGAGCTGATGGACTCTCAAGAAGAGACATTAGTAGAATGCATTTAAGGAGTGTATCGGTAAAAGGAAAACATATCAGCATGAAAGAAAAAGGAAATATTTTTAGGGACATGGAAGGCAAATGCCAAAAAAATTTCTGGAGGTGGGAATAGGGAGATTAAGTTGACTAGGGTATCAATTGCTACAATATGGTTAGAGGAAGATGAACACTGGCCATTGGATTGGACTGGAGGTTGTGAGATGGTTCTGTAGAGTTCAGGAATGTACCAATTACAGAGGGTTGAGTGATAAATGGAGATGAGGCAGCAGAGGGCAAGTAGAGGACAGTCTCTCAGGAGTGCCTGACCAGTGGATCAGTCTTCAACTGAGTACCTCTTGTCTCACATTGTTATTGACTTGATTTGGCTGTTGACCCTGCCAAAGCTATATCCTATGTTTATATAATGTCAAATCATTTAATATTTCACCAAAATCACAGATTTGGGAATATTATCAAACTTGGCTTTACCTAGGAAAATATATCCAGTTCATTAATAAATTTTTACCATGCACTTATAAATTTGTCACATGGTAGATATTTACATAGTCTATTCATCTCTATCACAATTTTCCCATCTTTTTATAAATCATACTTCAATAACGTTGATTTAAGAAAAAATAAATCTAAAAGGTTAGCCATATATTTTTTAACTCTCAGTAAGTACTGTGAAAAAGCACCTTTGCTACTTAGAATCTATCTGTGTCTTCTGCCCCTCTGTCATCAGGAACACTTGATCACTGGTAGAAAAGAAATTGTGTTGTAATTTTTTACTATCAATAAACATTATAGTCACTTTTCCATTGTAAGTGTTGCCTCCTCTAATCCCTCTATGGTCAAATGTGAGTGAGCATCGTCTTGTGCCTTCTCAGCCTGGGTAAGCTACCTTTGGCCTGCTCTGACCTCTGATCTGGGATTTTTAATTGTATTCTGGAAGGGGTCCTCCTTTTACTCCATTTATTGACCCTTTGACAGGAATTTGGGCCACTGTCATTTGACAGGATTAATGTTTCCTGCAACCTGACAGCTGTTTGGGTTTCATGACTGAGAACAATATTCCTGTAACCTTTCAGAGACACAGTTTTCTTTTTCTTTAAGGATCAGACATAAGAAATTTAAAACAACTATACAAACTGGCTTTGACAGTGGGAGAAATGATACCTTTGGCTAAAGAAAGAAGGGCTTCCTATTAAAAATAAAAAAACTCTTCTAGAAGAGAGTTGAGAAAAAATTACATGAAAGTCTCCCCATGTACTAATTAATTGTGTATACATTGGTATCAGTAATGTACATTAAAATCAGACAGTAGATGCAACAAGTAGTTCAAGTTTAGTTCTATTGAGGAGAATATAGTGTCCTCAAAAACAAGATCATACACTTATTTCATACATTAGGTGGGACCATGTGCAATTGCTGTTTTCATAGCTGGCAAATGGCTGTTAATGTCAAATGCATATGGTTCAATTTTATATGGAGAGAGAGAAAGAATGAGAAGAGAGAATTACTATCTTCAAATGCAAGTACTTGGCACCAAAACTTTGACAGCATAGTGTTGATTTGCCATTTAAACAATAAAACATGTTAATTGCCATTAGATCAATGATTATATAGTATCAGTATTTGTGAAGAACATCCTATGGATCATTCATTTTAAATATTTGGTTGAATCATAGCATTCCTGTGGGGTAGACCTTTTAAAACCCTCATTTTGAAGATGTAGCTCAAAGAGAAGAGGCGAGTATCGTAAAACTAAAAATTAATTAATCAGGGCTTACTACTATACTATGCTTCTATCTAAGACTTAGCATCTCTTAAGCATATCTTGGAAACTGAGTCTTGATGGAATTTTCAATAGAGGGGGAGAATTATGAATCACAAAATTACTCTTTAATTCCAAATGGTGCATGAGGCTAAGTCTGATGCCAGAGATGGGAATTTCAATAAAAAAAGAGAAATAAAAAACAAAAAACAAAAAATATTTACATAGACTTGCCTTTAAATAACTAGTTTTGGTTAAGAATTACAGACTTCTTTGTATCATGATTTTCTCATTTATAATTTAAGCTAAGGGGTTTAAAAGACCCTTCCTCACTCCCAATATAGCTCATTAAATGTATGATGACACCGGCAGGTCTATTAGAGTTATGCAACAAATGAAGCAAAAACATTTTTCTCCAGGTTAAGCCTCAGGACCACTTTCATCTGACTCACTGGGGCTTTTATTAAAAATATACATTTCTTGTCCCCAGCTCCAGATCTAATGATTGAGAATCATTAGGATGGAGCTTTGGGGGGGATGGGGGGTGTCTGCATTGTAACTGCCTTTTCCAAAAGCTTGGCATTTAGTAAGTGCTGTATCAATGAAAATTAATACTGCAATACAGTACTACTAATAATTCTTAGACCCCTCATGTTAGAGAACCACTAAACCAGAGAGGGTGGTATAAAGAAGACATTCAGGTTTATTGGAAACTGAACTCCATTCCTCACTCAATCAGAAAATGGGGACATGGTTCATACCTTGGTCTATTGCAAACTTTAGTAAAGAGGCTGGAGTTTGTTTGTAATGTCCTTGTTTTGTTCTCCGTGGATCGTGCCACCTGCTGGAGACCCTGCCGCATCTAGCACTTACCTGTTTCTGTGGACCTCTGACAACCCTTTCCCTTGGGCTACACATCTTGCCCTTATTTTAGAATTGCTCCTCCCCTCAGAACTGAGAACAAATATAGGCAGTTATAATGTCATTCGAGACCATTTAGGTCCTAAAAGAGTAAAAATGAGTTGCAGTGTTAGAAAATTTTGTGAGCCCTTTCCTAATTTAGAGCTCCCAGGGATCTGTGGCCAAGGGAAGGACTAATATAGTTCAAACTTATTTATTTATTTATTTATTTATTTATTTATTTATTTATTTTACAGCTAATTATATATATTGAGTGCCTATTATGAGCAAGGCACCATACTAGGCTCAACACATATTAATTATAGTGTCAAGCACACAATAGGTATTTGATATGTCTTTTTGAATTGGTGTGACATCTATTGTCACCATACCCACAATGTTTTCAGATTAATAGACAACACAACAAGCAGCCGTTTGTGTTTGGCTAAATATCAGAGGTCACCTCCAAATGAAAGAGCCTCTCCAGATCTCACTCCTGATCCCCAGTTCTTCCCTTGATCTGTGCTTCTCTCTCTTTCCCTTTTTTAATATCCTAAAACAAAATGAAAAGTTCCATGGAAAATGATAAAGTTTGGATTGTATTAGCTTTTGATATCTCTATTTCTTAGGGAAAAAAAAAATTACATTTTTTGGTGACCTTTTTAGTTAATTCATAGCTGAGAGAAAAATCACCCTTTGCGTCTCTTCTATTTGTAGGTAATTAGACTCTGCCTGTAAGTGTGGTCCTAACGAGGTGAACAGATGCAGGAGACAACTCTCATCCTTCTGACCTCGATTCCCAGATCCTATTCCACAGAGGCCAGTAGAAGAATGAGGTCAGACTGTGACAAGACTAAAATAGTAATGAAGGAGAGAGGGCTCCTGCTCTTATGAGAATCAGAGAAGGCTTCTCAGTGGAGGGAGCCTTTGGATTAAACCTTATAGGGTATGTGACCAGACTTGTGACAAATGATGCAAAGGAGGCCATTTCAAGCATCACAAGTTTCATATGCAAAGGAATTGAGATGTGTACGCACATGCAGAGAAAATGGGCAAATTCTTGCTTTCTACGAGGGCCTACTTCTGGATATTTCTGTGTAGAGTCAAGTCACTTTTTTTTTTTCTTTCCTTTTTTTGGTATCAGAACCCAATCTTCCCTGATGAAGGATTGTCCAGACTCACCCGTATTAGCCACATACTGTTCTTCCAGACAAGCTGGATCATGACTGACCTAAGAGTGTTCTTATTAAAACACTGTGGTCTCCAGTCACATCACCTATTTGTGAGTTTCCCAGATGGGTAGGGTACACCAAATTGACCATGTCAGGTACAGTCCCCACAAATAGAAGGTAAAAAGAAAGCTCTATGAGATCACATTCCACCTGTCTCTTGAGGATCAGGGCAGGAGGATTTCGGGATGTATATATTTTCTAGCATTGTGTCTCGTGCACACTTTTGTGTTTACATTTATACATACCTTTCCTCAAAGAAAGTGACTTCTCTCACTGGAAAGGTGAAAGGTTACTTGAAAGGTGAGTGGCGCAGAGACGCAATAAACCTTTCACATTCAGAAAGTTTGTGCATGACCCCTCCTCCCACCATCCCTACCTACCTGCTTGCATGAGTGATTCTCTAAGCTACCCCACACTTGCTGGCCACCCTCAGCTTCTCCACACAGCTACCGGGGGTGCTTCCCAGTGACCTTAATTATCACCTCATCAGGTATCCATATTTAGTGCTTTTAATCTGTCCCCAGAAATCAATCCATGCTCTGCACACCTCGACTTTCCTTTAACCCTTTCATCGATTCCCTACTTTGCATTCGTACATTTCTACCTTCTGGTTTGAAGTGACTAGGAAATCATCTGTGTTCTCATTAGAGGCTCGTAAAAAGGAACTTTGCAACCTGCCAGCTGTGTGATTTTTCCACCTCTGAAAGTGACCTTCAAAATGATATGAGCTCTCTCTCTTTTTTTTTTTTTTTTTTTTCTCCCCTGCTATAGTATTGCATGACTGGTCTCAATCCAACTTGCCGCCTGCATGTCTCCATTCACGTCTCCTTTTCAAGTTTGCTCTGTGCTTTGAATATTTCCCTTCAAAGCAAGCGGCTGCTCCTTCCCTCCAGTGAAATCTCTCTTTATTATTTTCTGCTCTCATTGCTGTTGCTGCTAAGTTCCTCCACGGTGTATGTCTTTTTTCTCTGCTGGCGTTTGCAACTCTTTCAATTTTGGAGTCACCGGAGGGTTTCCTTAGTGTGAGGTCCTCTTTTGACTATACTGAGGGCTGTCTGGAAAAAATCCAGCCACAGGTGCCATATTTTTTCATATTACATGGTTGGATTCTTTCCGGACAGCCCTCATAGATGCTGATAGGACCAAAGGTAACAACCCTGCTTGCAGATTTCATTTGGTTATAGGGCTAAACTTCTAAATCTTTCTGTATTGTTATAATATGCCAAGCAAGGATGGCCTCCCCACTGTAGCATTCCAGGAAGTCAACTGGGAGAGTGGAATGAGTCAGGCTTTAAGGTCAGCTGATCCAGGGTCCAATCCTTGCTCTGCTCCTTATCAGTCAAGATTTTTGTGTTAGTTACATGGGTTATAAATGGCCAGTTTTCTTAAGACAACAGAAATTTTTGCTCTCCCAGTTCTTAAAATAACCAAAATCAAGAGACTCCCAGAGTCTCAGGAAAATCTTTCTCCTAGCTCCTGGGGGTGGGGGGTGGGGGGGTGTGGGGGGGTGCTCCAGCAATCCTTGGCCTTCTTGGCTTGTAGACGCATCACACTAATCTCTACAGCATCATCTTTACATGGCCGTCTCCTCTGTGTTTTTGTGTCCTCTTCTCTTACAAGGATAGTAGTCATTGGATTTAGGGCTTACACTCAATACAGTATGTTATTGTTTTGAGATCCTTAAGTTAATTATATCTGAAAAGATCCTATTAACAAATAGGATTATAATCACAAGTCCTAGGGGTTAGGGCTTGGACATACCATTTTAGGGGAGACTGTTCAACAGCCTACAACCTTAGTCAAGTTATTGTTTTTTTCTTTCTCAGCCTCAGTTTCCCATCTATAAAATAGGGATAATATCATCAGCCAGAATAGTTGTTGAGAGAAATAAGTCACAAAATATTTGGAAAGCCCTTGGCATTATGGTGGACATATAGTAAAGGATGAGTATATATATGTATCCACTTTCTCAAATTCCAGTTATTTCCTTGATGTGACACATGTGGTCTCATTTTACAGAAATGGAATATTAATTTTCACAAGCCTACTGTTCTATTGCTATATATAATACTAATGAGAAATACATCTCCCTCTAATAATTTAAAAGGCAAAGTTGGAAATTGTGTAGAACAGATTCAGACAAAAGCAAGGCAGGCCTAATTATTTTGGGCAAAAAATATGTATTGAATACCTACTAAGTACTAAATATTGACTAAAGAAGACAAGAGTCCAGGACTCATGGAAAGAGAGATTATAAATAAGAACAATAAATATGTAATATAATTCTGAGTAGTTATAAATAAAATAGAGAAAAATAAAACAGAACAAGGAGATGGAGCATGATAGAGAGCAGGGGGCTGAGTGAGCTTTTAAAAAAGTAACATTTAAGGAAAGTTCTGAAAGAAATGAGGGGTTGTTTTATTCAAGGGGCTGGGAGATGCATACTCTTAGCAGAGGAGCAGCAAATGCAAAGGTCCTGAGGCAGATAGTGGGGAGCAGGGAATAGGGCAACAAGATATAGGGTAGAATTTGGAGGAGACAGGAGGCAGATTAGGTAGTGCTCATAAGGCCAGGGTTCAGATTGGACCTGTCACATGTACTGGTAAGATGCAGTGTGACTGTAGAGCATGGTGTCCAAAAGCAACACCTATCATTCTGTAAAGGCAGCCAGCAGTGTAGATTGAGACACAGCAGCTGGTTCTCCCAACTGTTGTCTAGGTCACACAAAGCTTTGCCCTCCTTTCCAATTCTTGTCTTTGTTTACTGTTCAAACTATTCTCCAGCATGGGAATGTCACCATCCCTGGATGTTTGTTCTTGTTCTCTTTATCTTATTTTATATTTGTTATCTAATAGAAGTAGACGGTTATATCTCAAGATACTTCTAGAAGTCCACATATGACGAAAGATGCATTTGGTTCATTAGTTCCTCTAGTACAAGGGATATGGTAGAGCTTTTCTAAAGTATTTCACAAAATGACAAGTCCTATGTGAATTTACTTCTGCCCACAGCTATTGCTGTCTGTTCACTGAAAGCTGTGCTCTGTTGCGTCCATTCTGCATGTCGCCTGGAAGAGACCCTAGTTAGATTCAATCTCATTACAGTCTCATGCACTGCTGTGCTCAATATTTTAATAAAGAAAAACTATGTTCTCAAAGAATAAGAGCAAGCATGAAAAGGTAAAACTGGAAGTAGGGACTGATCCAAAAGAGAAAGAAAGAGATCGTGAGTATTGGGAGGAAGCAGACAGAGTGAAAGAAAACTGAACAAAGTCCTGTCAACACACACATGAATAGCATCATCTGATTGTGTGGCAGTGCCTTTTCCTACATCAGTACAGGCGTGTAAAGGAAGTCCAATCTTCTAGACATCTCTAGGAACAA
>PVKE010015655.1:15055-33242 GCA_004027555.1 Craseonycteris thonglongyai
TTTTTTTTTTTTATCTTTTCACATTTATAGAGAGAAATTATCTTTTTGTCTTCAGTGCATAGTTATTTCTATTTTACTTTTTGACAGATAGAGAGAGAGACAGAGACAGAGACAGTTAGAGAACCAAACTGTGGGAACTCCGCAGTTCAGCACGTGGGTCCTGCCTGGGCCGGAGCCGGGATTCGATCCTCGGTCCCCATGGCCTCAAAGCGAGCGCCCAACCCGCTGAGCCGTCCCGGCTTTCCCTCAGTTACATTTTTGAGCACCTACTGTATACAGAGCTCTTGATGGGTTGGGTAGGCTACTCTGAAGAGGAAGATATGGTCCATGCCTTCTGAAGATATTAGGTATTGATTAACATTAGGTATTGATGAGACATTAGGTATCTGGATCATTTTCTGTGGTCTTCACCTCTTTGGTTTTTCTTCCTCTCTCTTTGGGGTTTTCTGGATTTAAGGCCAAAAAGGCCCTGCATCAATCTAACTGAGGAAGAAGTGGGGTGGGGCAGTGGAGGAATAATGAGTAAGAGCTGATGCTAAAAGTCTGTACACTCCACAAACTCAGGCAGGCAGCTCTCACTGCCCATACTCTTGTCCTGTACACTGTTTCTACTATGGGATGTTCCGCTGTGATGAGCCAGCCTGGCCACAGGGTGTCATAACTGCCCCAGAGACCCCTAGACATGCTGGGGCTAGAAGGTCTGCAGAGTCAGACACCAGCAGCCTGGAGCCACCACTCCTGTCTGCACACGCAGTCAGCCCTGAGCGACTGCGTGTTGCAGAAATAATCCAGGATGTCACTGCTGCGAGGGCCTGCTAGCATGCCTCCCTGTGAGGCTCCCTGTGAGGCTCCCTGTGGAACTGGAGATCTGAATGCTGGCTGCTCCCATGCGCGGGTGAAAGATGGGAACTACTCTAGGCCTGCTGACGACAGGCTCCCTCCTAGGTCTTCAGTTCACTGGACCCAGTTTGCCACTGGAGGGATTTGCATTTTTCTCTGAAGAAGGACCTGGCAGGGGATCTAGAGAGGATGATTTTGGCATTGGCTACATTTCTTTCAAGCTGAGGACCACAGAGCCAGGCCTCAGTTGTTGTTTTTTTTTATCAGTAGGACGAAAGCAAACCCTTTTAAATTCCAAAACCTTAGAGGATGATCTGGCTCTGTGTTATTTTGCTAGACTTTTTAATTTCATTGTCTTACTTGGCTGGCCTTGACAGCCTCTAGGTAGAATTAGCCCCACTTTACAGAAGCAGAAACTGAGGATCTGAGAGCCCAGCAAGAGGGTGATGCAAAGGTCTCAGAGGGCAGACAGTTTAATCCAAATCTGTCTGGATAAATTCCACTATAATTAAGATGTTAATTTACAAGCCATGTATACATGCCTCTTTTGAGTCCTGAGACCTGAATCTAAGACATGATGAGATAAAAGGCCCAGAGAATATATTTGAATTAGACTGTGTGAAAGGTATATGCTGGATCTCTGAGACAGAAGCTAAATTTGATTTGTGGATCACATGTGAAGAACAAAACAGGATCATACATCAGTGGTATATAAAGGAGAAATGTAAGAAAGACAACGAACTTCAATTACATTCAACCAATATTTACTGAGTTTCCCCCCTGAGAAAGTTAATGGTTAGGACAGCAAAAGGCATGCGTCTCTGAAGGGCAAGGTGAATAACCGGTCATTTAAATACCCACATGCAAAGGAGAATAACAAAAGTCAGGAAAGAACGAGCAAAATACTGTTGGAATTCAGTGGAGGACTCATATCCCACTGGTGGTTCTAAGACAGCACCATGGAGAAGGTGTTATTGAACTTGGTTCTTAAAGAACAATAGGATATCAACATGTAATAATACAAAGAAAGAACTAACTGAAAGAAAATGACACATGAGCAGAAGTAAAAAAAAATAATGGGTTCATTTGGAAAAGTTCTATTGGTGGTCTGTTTTATTGGAGTCATGGAGCACATAGGCCTGGAATAGTCCATGTGGAATCATGTTGTAGAAACTCTTCTTGAAAGGTAAATTTGAGCCTTGTGGAGAAGGAGGAACCAATACATGTTTTGAAGCAAGTTAGTGATGTAATCTTTATAAAGATTTTTTTTTGTCTGTGGTGTGCTGGGATAGAATCTGGAGACCAGAAGTGGGAAGGCCAGATCAGTGGTTAGTGAAATAATCTCTGTGAGAGATAAAAAGGGCTTGAACTAACCTGGCCACAGTGGAAATGCAAATGAGGACATGGTAGAGACAGAGGTATGAAACAAGGACTTCCTTCCGATTATGAATAAATACAGATTCTGAGACTGGGGAAAAGGTCCAAGAGATGGCTGAGGTTTGTTTGTAACCTCAGAGGAAAATGAAAGTGCTCTTAGGAGAGGCAGAGAAATCAGGAGTGGAAAGCTTTGAGAAAACTAACAAGAGGAAGTATATAAAGAGAAAAGAAGATGCATGCAAATTTAACACTTCGGGGGGACTTATGTGAGGAATGCAAGGGAGAAAGTAATGGAAAAGACAGAGAAACCACTAGCAGAGACAGAGTACAAAAGACAGAGAAATTGCCTAAAAAGAAGCAGGGTCTGAAGTGTCAGGTGCCTTGGGGATAAAGGAGGATAGAGGCAAAGCCCCAGGAGTGCTCACGAGAAAATCACTGAAGAAGGTCTTTTGGGGTGCTGTTTTCATATTAGCTCAGAGATGCCCTGTTCATCTGTGCCTTTATATTCATAGCATTCCACCCATCAGATACATTCAATGAATGTTTGCTGAATGGAAAAAGGAAAATATACAAGCATAGAGTGGTTTAGGAAAGCTGTGGGCATGGAAATGAAGTTGGTAAAGAGGGAGTGGCTTCTGAGAAAGAGAAGGCCACGGGCATTCTTTGTCCTTCCAAATAGTTCTGAAGGGAGTGACAGGCAGCTGGGGCAACTACAGCCCTTCCTAGACTTGGCAATGACTCAGCTGTGGGTTTATGTAGACTGCTGCATCCCACGCCTGGAGTTACTTATTCAGTACGTCTAGGGTGAGGCCCCTGTGTTTCCCTAATAATGGTGATCCAGTCAACACACTTAAAGAAAAAAACATTTTTTAAGACTGTTTTTTTTTTGGACACAGACAGACAGACAGACAGACAGAGAGACAGACAGACAGAGAGAAGGGGGAGGGCACAGAGCACTCTCCATAGTTGTGCGTCATCAGTTTTTCGATATGGTTTCTTTCCACACAGATGGGCTGGGGCCATGCAGGGCTGGAACCAGGTCGGGGGACTCCTGCATAGGAGGCATGCCCACATGATCTGGGGGCTGAACTGGGGGCAAAGACCAAACTGAGAGGGTGGTGAAAATCAAACTGGGTGTCTCCTGCTTGGGAAGCACACCATGGTTTAGCATATGGGTCCTCATGGGCCGGGGCCAGGATTCGATCCTTGGTCCTCGGGGCTGCAAAGTGGGCACTTAACTCCCTGAGTCATCCTGGCTTCCCCCAGTTGTCACACTTTAAGAACCACTAAGCTAGTGAAAAGATCCGTGGATGTTGTTAGAAAACCTAGACTCTCCTATTTGCTGTTTGACTTAAGGCAGAGGTGTCAAACTCAATTAAAACACAGGCCATTTGGTGCAACGGGCAAGATTCATGCAGGCCACATCACATTTACAAACATCGCGGGAACTGAGTCAGCGCATTTATACACGCCCACAGGCCCCCAGGAAAGGCACTGGGCCACGTGTATACTCATCTTCAGTCATTAAAGGGTTAACGAGGGAAATGTGTGTACGGTATTGTCTTGATCTCCCCTAAGCACTATTTTCTTCATAACAATTTTTTCTATTTTCATTTTATTTCAGAGCATCATGGGCCACAAAAAATTACCTCGGGCCACATGCGGCCCATAGGCCACCAGTTTGACACCCCTGACTTAAGGCATTCCTCTGTATCTATTTCTTTAGATGCAAGATGATCATCTTATCTACAGTACAAGGGTGATAGGAGCATTCAGTGTGATCTGTCTCACAGTTTGTACCTAAAGTCTATTTGCCAAACTCAAAATTTTTCAATAAGACAGAGACTGGTTTGAGCTTGAGAAGGTAGCTTAGAGGAAAAATAAATTTTTATTGTGCTTATTTAAGTAACAGAGAGAGCTGTGCATATTTATAGGGTAAAGACTTAGTGTGAATTTACTGAGCTCGGTGAAATAGATTTCAGAGCTGGTATGGATCTTACATGTCCGTCAGTCTGTCTGCATGAGCAAGGCATGAATGTGGGAGCCCAAAGGCAGGCTTTATCATTTTGCTTGTAGAAACTGAACCGTCACATCCACACCGCACACATTCAGAAAGGGGCAGCGTGAAACGAATCACCATTTGAAGCATACATAGATCTATAATTTGCTTTCAATAAAAATGGAGATGAAGCTGGAGTGAGATAACCATCAGCTTCATCCAAGGCACAAAGGTCTAATTTTTTTATGTTTATATTTAGTCATTTTTATAGTACTGGCTCCCCAGCTCATTTCTGAATAAATTCATGCAGCATTGAAACAAATGCCAAAGAAGCAGGAAAAAAAACCTTTCCAAATTTCCCGTCCATATTTATAGTGAGTTGACAGCTATTGCATTTCCTTCATTTCAGTCTGTAATCAACTCATTGCTAAGAGGACAAAAAAGAGAGAGTGAGAAGAAAACAGATGAAGAAGAACAATTTGTATGGGGCTTCTGGCCATTACCCTTCCGTTATAACTCTCATTAGTAGAACAAATTAGCATTACATTAATAAATACAGGAAGAGAGGGGTGCAGCCAAAATGCTTCTTGCAGTTGCAAATACATTGCTGTCAATTGCTTGTTGAATCCAGCAACCTTAATTTTGCAGTCTGGTGTTTTGAAGAGACTAAAAGATTCTCCCTATATGGGTCCACCATCTACATGGTCAGGATACAGATCAGAGGGTAAGAGGAAGGGGCTGTCCGTCCGTCTAGCTGCCTCTGTGTGGAGGGACCATGACTGTGTCTTGCCTGTGTGCCTTAGGCATGGTGACTCCGAATCATTTACATCCTTATCATGTCCTCCTTTTGGCTGTTGGCGAGATGGTGGGCCAAGCACTGACAAAGAGAATGAGAGCATTGCATGATGACTTGCTTGGTGGCTTGTGTCAATGAAATGCCAGGTCCTGATGACTGGCTCTGCTATGGACAGTGGATTAAATGGAGACTGAAAGTACAAAACAGAAGCTCTCTGGACACCATCACAGACATAAAGGAAGAAAATTAGGGGCAATAGTGCCAAGGTGAACAAGAGGGTATGCTGTGCTTTTCCAACATGAATGTGCAATATGAATCATGGAGAATTCTTTGAAAAAGCAGATCTGATCCCTTAGCTCCCACGGCTGCTGTTGGTTCATGAACCACACTTGGAGTTGCCCTAGAACTTTCTTCTCTGGCCCTGACTAGTGATGAGTTTCATCTTCTTCAATTTGACTGCCCCACGACCACCCCCACATTCTGTGACAACAGTAACTGGAGCTTTACTTAGATAGCTCCAGAGGACCACATAGCTTTTCTTTCTTCTTTCCTCCCTCCCCCCTTTCCTCGTTCCCTCTCTCCCTCCCTCTCCCTCCCTCCCTTCCTTCCTTTATTTTTTAAGACTTACTTTATTGTTTGCGAGAAGGTGAGAGAGAGAGAGAGAGAGAGAGAGAGAGAGAGAGAGAGAGAGAGAGAGAGAGAGAGAGAGAAGGGGGGAGGATCCATAGCAGTCTCCATAGTTGTACATTGTTAGTTGTGACATGGTTTCGTTTCACACAGGTGGATGTGGGGTTGTGTGGGGTGGAAATTGAACTGGGGTCCTCCTGCATGGGAGATGAGAACCTTTGCTGCTGTGCCATCCTGGCAGTTACCAGTTGTGCTGCAGTTCAGCATATGGGTTGGTATAGGCCAGGGCCAGGATAGTGGTCAACCTGTTTAATTATTCCAGCATTCCCAGATTTTCTCTTAAAGTAAAGGAAAATCAATCATGGAAAACCACTTTGATTTTTTTCCCCCCCAAGATGTAGAAGCAAGTGAGAGAATGAAGTAGTAAGAACTATATGGAGATAACAATGGAGTTTGCCTTGTGGTTCTTTCTGACCCCGGTGATTTATTTTAGGAATGGCTTCCTCATGTCACAGGTTCCCAGGAGGAAGGACAGGGAAACCTGGGTTTGAGGAGAAAGGGAGTCACATCTATGAAGCACTCTTTGTACTAAGCTTAACAAACACTTCAGGTTTTACTCTTAGCAATAGCCTTAATAGGTCAGTAATAATATAGACCAACGATAATGGAACTTGGAGGGTCTTGGAGAAATTCAGAGAAAATGAGTGACTAGCCCAGAATAAAGTTTACTAGGAAGACCTATAGCCACTCTTCCTTTATTTATAAAAAATACTACTCCTGACCTATTAGTTCTTTGAGACTCATAGTTTGGTTTGAGGCATACTGGTATCTTTTATTGATCCCTTGCATCATTTCCCATGAGATATGTGCAGCAACCTGAGAACCAGAACCTCCTGGAAGCATGAGCACAGACCCCTCATGGGATGACAGGAGGCTTCCAGATCTCCCAAGAGTCCCCAGGGAAGTGCAAAATAGGCTGCCAAAGCAGTGGCCTCTCCCAGCCACCCCCAGGCCCTGGATCTCTTCCTCTCTGAACTGATAACGTCTTCTCCTGCCTCTGTCTCCCCCTACTTCCTCCTTTCTTTGCTGAGGATTTTGAAAATCGTTTTGTTCCCATTGAGTTTCCCCAGTTTTCTAGTAGTTTTCAAAGTTAATTTGGTCCGTTTGATTTAAATCAGCAGTGTCCAGCCTTTTGGCTTCCCTGGGCCACATTGGAAGAAGAATTGTCATGGGCCACACATATAGTACACTAACTTAGACTAACAATAGCTGGTGAGCTAAAATAAAAAAAAAAAAAGGTTGCATAAAAATCTTATAATGTTTTAAGAATTTGTGTTAGATGGTATTCAAAGCCATTCTGGGCTACAGGTTGGACATGCCTGATTTACATAGTTGCCCTCATTACAAAGGGACAGATTTTTGGGGACCACACAAGCCATTACAATTACTCAGATCTTGCTTCTGGATGTCAAGGTCCCCCCACTTCCATTGTCACAAGCATGGCAATAGCTAAATCTCATCATATTTGTTTGCACAAGCCCTGCCTGCCTTGTGAGCTCAATTTGCTTGTGATATTCTTTAGGTTGAGGTCACCTAGAAGAAAAGAAATCTCAGTAAGAGTATTAATTACTACTGCTGTTGAGATGTAAGCATAATATCAGGGGTGTTTTCCATGGCACTGTTTGCAAAAGAGATTTTATTAATGTCATTGCTGATTTCTTTTTTATTCTTAACGTGGAGAAGTTTTGTTTCTTTAAACTAACCAGTCTCAGCTCACTTGCATTGCTCAATTATTAACCAAAAACCCTATCCCTCTCCTCCCCCCAAAAAAACCCAAACCAATATTTAAAGACAAAATGGATGAGAATTTTTCAGATTTAATGGGTATATAGTACAAATGTAGCATATATTGTATAAAACATCCATTAAACTATATTTTAAATACCGGTACAAGAAAGAAGTTCTAAGATCTTCTTCCAACATATCACAGGACTTTTTTTTTGTTTTTGTTTTTGTTTTTTAACTCTCTTGGAATTAATTTGTCCCACTTGCAAACTATCTAAAACACCCAGAAAGTTTACATTAAGACTTTTGTTGAAGATCAAGGATTCTGATAGCCTTTCAGCTGTGCTTATTTATTGAGGGCTCACTACATGGGAAGTGTTCTGTCAAATAAGCTCCAGGATATAAAGTAGGTAAGATACAATTCATTGTCCTCCCCAATTCAGTGCCATGTGCTGTAGGATGAATCCGGAACACTGTAAAACTGTCCCTGACCTCCATGCAGCATCCTTGGGGAAGGCAGTGAAGCTAGAAGTGGGTGAACTATGGAAACTCTTTTTACACTGGGATGTTAGTGACTACTTCACTACATATGGGATTCACTGTGAACCTCATAAGTGGGGACCAATGAACAGAAACTAAGTACCTCCCCAACTCAGCTCCTCCCCAGTGTGATGCCCAAATACCATGGGCACCACCTTACCAGACCATAGGAGGGGACATGTGATGGAGGAGAGTGAGAAGGTGGCATCATCGGGATTATCAGATCAGAGAGAGAAGGCAGTGTTAACCCACTGCTCTTAAAATTCCCTCTTCCACAAATTTTACAATCATAGGGCCATGTTGGCGAGGGGTTCTGACACCTAAGTTTCTTTAGCTTCTTGGTAAGTATGTCTCTGACTGACTCCCACTTTTCAGAGGTATTTTACAGATTTACATAAATAAATGTGTTTTTTCCCCCCATTTTATTAGGGCAATTTTATTACTCCAAATTCATAGGACATTCTGAAACATTCCAACTTAAAACACAGGGAACCCAGTAGAAGAGGCAGCATGAGAAAAGTATTTTTTAATTTATGAAGATTTTTTTCTTCCATTAGAATATCTTCCACCTTTAAAAAATTTTTTATTGCTAGGACAGAGATGAAAACTTTTCTTTCCTCTCATAAAATACATTAAAAAAAAATAAAAAAGCAACCCAGAAATCTATTATAATGTCCTCACTGTGGGAGTATTATTAGATTATTGAGTCAGTGTAAGTCAGAAATTTTAAATCTTATCATACACTGGCATACAGCATTTCATGGAACCATCACTGTGATCTATCTAGAAAGTCAGGAAAAGATCACATTCTTTAATATATTTAACTGAAACACCATGAAACCATCTCTAATGACTCATAAAACAATTCAGTTGTTTCATCTATTAAATTCATACTTACTGCACATCTATTAAATTCAAAATCACATATAGGGCTCTGTGTTGGATCTAAGGTGGACTCAGAGATTTCTAAGACACAGACCCTACCCTCAAAGAGCTCACAGTTATTTTAGGCATGTACACAAGTAACTAGAATAAAAATACTGGTTAATAGGTAGATAGAAAGAACTGAAACTTCCAAAAAGGAAGAGCATCCTATAATCAATTATTTGAAGATAGAGGAATGAACCAAATACCGTATTTGGTCCCTGCCCTCATAGAGTTTATAATACAGCGAGGAAGACATGCATTAAATAATGCAACACAGTCATGAATACATAACGATAAATGAGGATATGTTAGGAAAAGATGGATTTGGGAGGCAATAAAAAGAAGATTCTGGTTAAGATTGGACAGTCCTAAAAATTCTGAGAAGCTGACACATGAGGGAGAGCTGAGTCCTGAAGCGTGAGGGGCCTAAGTAAAGGAGGTGTGGTAGGATGTCTTTAGAGAGAGGCGCAAGCATGAGATGTTGTAAGGCAGTGGGAGAGCTGGGTGAGTTTAAGGAATTGAAATAAAATGAGTGTGGCTGGATTGTAGTTGGTGGGTGAGAGTGGTGCAAGAGTAGAGGGGGCAGAAGCTATTAAAATTCCTGTGGGAATTTGGAGGCATGTTAGCAAGTCTGTGCTATGGGAATCCTTTGGAGATACAAACAAAATTACTCTTGTACCATGTAGAGCATGGATTGGAAGCAGAAGGAAGTACTGGCAAGAGGACAGATTGGTGGCTTGGATTAGAGCAGAAACAGTGAGGACAGAATCAGATTTTACAGGTAGAATCAAGAAGAAGGGTTATGAATTGGGTGGGGAGAATGACAGAGAAGGGCCATGCCTATTGTTTTTATATTACAATCTTTGCTCCGTGATACGATTATAAACTCAGTGGATGTGTTTTATGCTGGGTTTGTACTTTCTATAGCATTAAGATTGCAGAAGGTGGTTCAGAAGTACTGATTTGCAATTGCTTGTGTTGGATAGAAAATCTGGTACCTCCAGCCTTCTGCTTCACCGTCTCTCACAGGTTACGGTAATGATGTCAGCTGGTCTGTAGTCATTGCAAGGCTCCACTTGGTAAGGATACACTTTCATACTCACTCTGTGGTGGTTTCCAAGGTTTAGTTCCTCACTGGCTCTGGGCTGGAGACTGCTCTGGGTCCCTTACTGTGTGGGCCTCTTGCTTTATTGATATTGCAGCTCACCTCATGCATCTGTGTAAGCAAGAAGGCAAGAGAGAGAGAGAGTGCTAGCAATCAGAGTCTCTTGTGACCTCATTGTAGACATGTCTTCTCATCCTTTTTTCTGTACTCTTGGTTAGAAGCAAGTCACTAGTTCCAGCTTACACTCAAGAAGAGGTTGTTACACAAGGGCATGGATGCAGGAGGTGGAGGTCACTGAGAGTCATCTTAGAAGCCTGCCTATCCTAAAGACCTTGGCACTGTTATGACATATGGAGGGAAGAGAGGGAATTTCTTTGGTAGGTGCCTTCCCTCTACATAGAAAGGATTCCAAAATGTTACTCTAGAATTGAGTTCTGATCTAGGCTCAAGTGAATACAGTGGGCAAAGAAACAGTCTGGTGGCCACAGTGATTTCTCTTTGACTCAAGTTATTTACTACTATTATTAAAACATAATGGAGGACATGGCTGTTCCACAATATCTCTGAAAATCTGTTTTTTCCCCTCCTACCCACTTAACACAACTAATATGCCATGGTTGTTCTAAAATTGGTCTCTGCTTATCTCTTCTGAACAACTCCTCTAATCTTGTCCTTTCTTCCAGTTCTAAATGATAAAAGTCCAGAGAAAGGGTCCAGCTATCACTGAATCTTTGGGGAGTGGAGGATGGGAATAAACAGAGTGGGCAAAGCAAGTTCTCTTTAGGAGGTAGGTGAGGAGGAATGCTGAAAACCCACATAGGTTAATATTTCCAGTTTCATCACATAACGTTTATTGGGTGCATGCAGGCTTTATCTCTCCAACCTGACTACACACTCCTTGAAAGTGTGTTCTTATCTTCTGCTTTCTCGCATTCCCCCACAGCAAATGCTGGGCAGAGAGGGGATGAGCTGATGGCATGTGTGCTGGGCTGTGACACTTTTTCCACCGGACTGAGCAATTGAAAGAGATAATGAGTCTGAAAGTGCCATGTAAATTGTAACACGCTATATACATGTCACAGTTATTACTGTTATCATCATCATCATCATCATCATCCTCTTCTAACACGTCTTTTATGCACCATCTGCATAAAAGACACTCTCCTAGATCGATGCTTCATCTAGACCATTAGCATTTGAGCTCAGCAAAACAAATACATCCCTTCCAAAGATACATTTTTGCTTCAACCCTGTGCTTTAAAAATCAGGGTTATGAATATTACAGAGTGGGGATATCACATACTCTGTTATTTGTGTTTCTAAATATTACATTTTTACTTATTAATAAAAGCAATTAGGCTTATTCCATAAAAATTAGAAAGTGAGAACATAAAATGAAATAAGCCACTAACATTTTATAATATGTCTTTCCAGCTTTTAATATGTGTGTTTGCATATATGTACATTCACATGTATGCAATATATATGTACACCCAGATATGTGTGTATTATATATGTGAGAGATTTTATGTTATTCAATTTAAAGTTTATCATGGCCAATTTCCTGTATTATTAAATAGACTTGAAAATACTATTTTATCAGTGACAATGTTCCATTCAAATATAAGTAATAACATGTTTAACCATTTCTCTGCTTTTTAGAGATTTCAATTTCTACATCTTTCCTAATATGAATAACGTTCCACTTAATATCTGGTAATAAGCCATTGTCTACAACTGTAGTTATTTCCTTTGGAGTCTTAAAAGATAAATTACTAGATCAATGATATTAAAAAATTTTAAAGTACCTTTATAAATTTGACAAAGCATTCTTCTGGGAAGAATTTGCTAGCTTACATTCTTCCAGGAGTGTATAATATTGCCTCTCTCTTCCAACCCTCAACTGCATCAGATAATATCACTTTTACATTTCTGCTGTTTTGCTAGAAATATACTGCATTTTGTTTTAATTGCGTTTTTAATTACTGAGATTTTTTTATATGATTTTTGGCCATTTTTGTTTCTTATGTGAGTGATTTATTCATAACTTTTGCCCTTTTGACTTTGGATGTGTTTTAATGTTCTGCTTTTTTATTTTTATTTTTTTTTAAGATTTATTTTATTGTTTGAGAGGCGGAAGAGAGAGAGAGAGAGAGAGGAAAGGGGAGGGCCCATAGTTGTGCATCATTAGTGGTGATATGGTTCTCTCCAGACAGGTGGATGTAGGGCCGTGCATGGCGGTAACTGAACCAGGGCCTCCTGCGTGGGAGGTGAGAACCTTCACCACCATCTCAGCAATTGCCAGTGTGTCGCAATTCAGCATATCGGTTTGCTTGGGCCAGGGCTGGGATTCAATCCCTGGACCTCAGGATTGCAAGGCAAGCACTAAAACTTCTGAGCTATCCTGGCATCCCAATGTTTTGCATCTTAGTTCATAAAATCTTCCTAACTTATTTGAGCCTTTTGACTATCATATTAGAGTCATTTTTTAATTTATTTTTTATTTTATTGTTTTTAACAGAGAGAGAGAGAGAGAGAGAGAGAGAGAGAGAGACAGAGACAGAGACAGAGACAGAGAGAGAACTGAACTGGGGGCACTCCCCAGTTCAGCACATGGGTCTGCACAGGCCGGGGCCGGGACTCGATCCTTGGTCCCTGGCGCTGCAAAGTGAGCGCTTAATCCACTGAGCCATCCCGGCTTCCCCTAGAGTCATTTTTTTTTTTTTTTAATTTATTGTTAAATTTGATGAGGTTACATTGGTTTGTAACAATTAGACAGTTTACAGATGTACAAGTCCACCTCACATCATTCATGCATCGTATTGTGTGCCCATCACTCAGAGCTGTTGTTTGCCTTGAAGATTTTGTATATGACATTTTGGTGTCAAATACTATAGTTACCCATTATCAGCAGTGTTGACTTTCCAAGGTTTTAGTGACCCTCAGTCAAAAGCAATCCAAAAACATTAATGTGAAAAATTACAGAAATACGTAGTTCATACATTTAAAATTTATGGTGACCAGATTTTAACATTGGTAAAGTGGGACACCATTGATCGGGGGGGAGGGGGTTCTTGATTAAAAATTTGGTCTACCTCCCGCCATTCCCTAGCTTGTCGTGCATTCTTTCCAAAAATCGGGACTTTTTTAAAATGCCGCGGGACGCGGGACAAATTGTTAAAACTCGGGACTGTCCTGCCAAAAGTGGGACGTCTGGTCACCTTAGACTGGGTTTCTGAGTTGCATCACGAAATCTCGCGTGACCGAGGACGTGACCTCCTTTTCCTCAGCGTCTTCACGCAGTGCGCACTCTCTTCACCTGCCTGGAGTCACGTAGCCGCCATCTTAGTTAGCTATCAACCTTCGAGGTGTCACAGTGCTTGTGTTCAAGTCACCCTTATTTTATTTCCTAATGGCCCCAAAGTGCAGAAATAGTGATGCAGGCAATTTGAACACGCCAAAAAGAAGCTGCACCTTGCTTCCCTGAAGTGGAAAGGTGAAAGTTCTAGACTTAGGAGAGGAAGAAAAGAAGTCCTCAGCTAAGGTTGACGGGACTTACGGTTAAAAAGCAGGCTACTGTGACTGAAATTGTGAAGAAGGAAAGACAAATTTTGCTGCCCCATATCAGGCTGCCGAAGTTCAGCTACAGTGCACAGTAAGTGCTAAGTTGGAAAAGACACTAAATTTGTGGGCTGAAGGCACAGACAGAAAACGGGTGTTTTTGCTTTTTTTTTTTAAGATTTATTTTATTGTTAGAGTGAAGGTGAGAGGGAGAGAAGGGGGTGAGGGGCAGAGCAGTCCCTATAGTTGTACATCATTAGTTGTGACAGAGTTTCAGTCTACACGGATGTGGGGCTGCTGGGGGGCGAGAGCCAAACTGGGAGATAAGAACCTTTGTCACTGGGCTCGGTGGTTACCAGTGGTGCCGAAGGTCAGTATATGGGTTTGCATGGTCCAGGGCCTGGATTCAATCTGTGGACCTAGTGGTTGCAAGGCAAGTGCTCAGCCTGTTGAGCTATCACCGACATCCCAGAAAATGTGTTTTGATTGAGGGTAGCATCTGAAGGCTTTGAGCCTGTATAAGGACTTCAGCCAGGACTCCTCGGAAAGGAGTCAGGCCAGGCTACCTGCTACAGAAGTGAGGAGACTCAGGAACAGGTTTGGACTCTGAAAGGTATAGATGAAATGGTTGGATCTGTGGCGGTCATTTCACAATCCTGAAAGAAAGCCTGAGGAAACTGCAGGGACTATACTGACATTCTTAAGATGAGGGGCCAATGCCAGTAACCACCTGCCAGTTTAGGCATGTCAGAAGGTCAATAGTAGCCTTAAGCTTGGTCACAATGTTACAGTTTATGTATTCATTACATTCTTAATGGATGTTTGGGTTGGTTTTAGAGTTGTTATTTTACAGTTATAGACAGTTTTGCTCTAAAAATTCTTGTACATGGCGTGTTTCCTGGTACAAGTTTGCAAAACTGTCTCTTGGAATATGAGGGCTGTTCAGAAAGTATCCAACTATGTCATAGGTAAAAATAGAGGCATTTATGTCTGGCTATTTCCCCCCAGACAACCCTCATAGATTGAGGAGTAAAATTGTTGAGTTCTAGGATATGATGATGTTCAGTTTTACTGGATAAACATCAAACTTCTTTCCAAAGTAAATATGTTAGCCTTTTTTTTCTCTCCAAAAGTTGAAGAAGTTTCTCGTTTCATTTCTTTCTTTTTTTTTATTGTTAAATTTAATGGGGTGACATTGGTTGGTAACAATTAGATAGTTTCTCGATGTACAAGTCCACATCACATCACCCATGCATCGCATTATGTGCCCACCCCCCCAGAATCAGGTTCCCCTCCACCACCATATATCAGGTGCCCACTCCCATCTCCCCGCACAACTCTCCCTCCCCACTCCTCCCCCTTCCCCAGGTCTTGTTTCATTTCTTAAGACTACATTTAGGATTTCTGAGTTCTTAAGTTTTACTTACATGGTGGTTGTGAAATATAGGTGTGATTTTGTTACAATTTTGTTCATTACTAAATGACGTTAAGAATATTTCATGTAGTTAGGAGCTCTTTCTTTTTTCTTCTGAGAAAATTTCATTGCTCATTTTTATTTTTCTTTAAATCTATTTTTCATATAATCATAGGTGCTCAATTTTATTCTAATTTTTCTCATTATATGTCATGCAAATATATGTTCTGTTTATGGGTTGACTTTTACTCTGTGATGAATTTTGATGGATAAAATGAAATTCTTTTTATTTATTTATGTATTTTTTTATTGTTTTTGACAGAGAGAGAAGGAGATACAGAGACAGAGAGAGAACTGAACTGGGGGAACTCCCCAGTTTAGCACATGGGTTAGCATGGGCCGGGGCCAGGGCCAGGATTTGATCCTCGGTCCCTGATGCTGCAAAGTGAGTGCTCAATCCACTGAGCCATCCTGGCTTCCCCTAAAATGAAATTCTTAATTTTACATGGACAGGTTTATCAGCCATTGCTTTTATGATCTGTTCTTTTGTGTCTTGTTTTTGGAAATCATTACCTTTCTGAAAGGACAACAATTTTCTTACACACTGAATACTTCCCTTCTGACACTAGGCGTGTTTCCCGCACCATCATGGACCAGTTCTCTGACGTCAGCTGTATGTTCTACAACTGAATTTATTTAACACTATACACCTGGAGTTAGCATCACATCCCACAGGTTAAGGCTCCCACACTGCTCTCCACTTCAGATGCCAATCACACCTTTTTTTTTTTTTAAGGTTTATTTTTATTGTTTTTAACAGAGACAGAGAGAGACAGAGAAGAAAGTGGGAGGGCTCATAGCAGTCTTCATAGTTGTACATCATCAGTTTTCCACGTGGTTTCATTCCACACAGGTGGGTGGGGGCAGCACAGGGTGGGAACTGGGCTGAGGCCTCATGCATGGGAGGCACGCCCCCTTGAGCCAGTGGCTGAGCCTGGGGGCAAGAACTGAACTGGGGGCCTCCCACATGGGAAGTACACCCCAGTTCAGCATAGGGGTCTGCACGGGCCAGGGCCAGGGCCAGGGCCACGATTTGATCCTTGGTCCCCGGGGCTGCAGGTGAGTGCTTAATCCACTGAGCCATCTTGGCTTCCCCTCAATCACATGTTTTAAATATGACATACGAGAGGAAAACTAATTACTTTTTAAAAATGTGTTTATATGCTTATATACCAGGATGGTGAAGAGGTTGGTTGGATTCGGTGATCATCTGACATCAGTGATTTGGTTTCTTTTCACATCTCCATACTATCTTGTGGGGTGACAAACATTTCAGGCTGGCTCCCTCCCTGCATGGGGGGCAGAATGGCTGTAGTCATTCAGGTAAGAGCGCACTGGCTTCTAGAAGATCTCATAAGATAGAGGGATCTCCTTTTCAGAAGCCCATAGAAAACCTGCTCTTGGGGAAGCCAGGATGGCTCAATAGCTTAAGCGCTCGATTTGCAGCCCCGGACACGTAGGATCAGATCCCAGCCCCAGGATCAAATCTCAGTCCTGGCCCACTTCCCATGCAGGAGGTCCCCAGTTTGTTTTTCGCCCTTCCCCCTCCATTCAACGCCTGGCTCGAGGGGGCATGCCTCCCATGCAAGAGGCCCCCAACCCAATTCCTTCCCTGCGCGGCCCCCTGCCCACCTGAGTGGACCAAAACCATGTCAGAAACTGATGATGTACAACTATGGAGACTGCTCTGGGCCCTCGCCCTTCTCTCTGTCTCTGCCTCTCTCTGTCTCTGTCTAAAACAAGAAAATACATCTCTAAACAATAAATAAAAAACAAAACCTCCTTTTACATTTCATTGTCATGAAGTCAGTTGTCTATGCTCCCCAGCCATGCAAGTGCCTTAAATTGATTAGTCTATGGAGGAGCCACCTAATTCAATCATCTTAAGGAAACTCTGGCCTTGATTAATGAAAACAAGGACAGGCCCACTTTGGAAATACAGGTAAGACCACTTTCCAAGGCTATTGGCAGTGAGGGATGGATAGATATGTTGAAAAGACAACCTCATTATTCACTAAAAAGACTTTTAATAATTGAAAGCATCTACTTTTAAAACCATTTAGCCTTCCAGTGTGTTTGGTACACATTTTTTCATTGTTTGTGTGTTTATTAACCTACTTAGGTTTTCTGTGTCTTATTGAGGTCATTTTATAATTTATATCTCTTCTCGGGGAATCATTCATTTTGTCCTAATTTTAAAATGTTAGTCAACATTTTGTGTGATATTCTTATATTTTTAATCTTCTATGTGCCACTTTATCAATTACCATGTCCTTAATGTTCTTTTTGAATAATATTGATACTTTAATTAGGTTTAGATATTGTGAAAGGAGTTTTACATATCTTATTTCTAATTACTCTTTTTCTTAATTAGACTGATAAGACTTGTTAAAATTCTTGGTTTTTATTCATTTTTTTAAAGAACTACCGGTAGTTCTTAGATTTACTCATGTCTGCTGGTTCACACACTTCTCAATAATTAATTTTTGCTACATTTTATCATTTGCTTCTGTTTTCCTTGAGGCTGCTTTTACAAATTTTTGGTAATTGAAAAAATATTAATAACAAAAAGTATTAAGAATCTGAATTTATGCTTCTATTATGCATGTTTATAATTAATTTTATTTAAGAAAGTTTCTAAATAATCTACTATTTTATTATACATTTATTCAGACTCGGTAGGTTCTTCACAGCAGCTTTCAGTGTCTATGGAAAGAGCTCTGTAAAGCTGTTTTTGAAATTTCTACTCTCTCTGTATCTTGAACAAATAATGTAAAATAATTACACAATGTCTAATTTAGGGAAGTTATTGCAGGTTTGTGTCCCAATGACCACATTTTATAAAACCCCCCTTTTTTTTAAGACTTAAAAAGTAATAACTTTTCAGTTCATGGTATATGAAGTTAAATATGTCCTTTCATATACTTTTGTTAATTATGTTAGTGTAATAATTATTATTCATAAATATCTTTGCTTATTTCAGTCACTTACTATTTCAGTGAAAGTAGGGAATTATAACAATGCAAATTATGTATTTTTCAGTTTCTTTTTTTTATTTTGAGAAGTAAGTGTTAACTAAAGAATGGACTTCTTGTCAGACTGAAAGAATCCGGAAAAATATGACCTCACTTATAGGTGGAATATAAAACTGAAAGT
>PVKE010015656.1:0-32990 GCA_004027555.1 Craseonycteris thonglongyai
ATTCTTTCCGTTCGTTAAGATCGTTCCGGAGATATTGCATTTGAATTTGGCTAGTTCTTGAGCTAAGACATAACTAGTATAGTAGCGATCCGTGTACATATGGTGCCCCTGAGCACCTGGAATTTTCTCCAACAACATTTTGTATAAGTGTATCGGAATTCTTGATGAAACAGGTAAATCGGGTCTGACCAAGAGCTCTCTTGTGAGTGATCCATAATATGGCAAAATGCAGCATATGTAGCCAGTCTTCGAGTCAGCTAGAGTATAAACTCTGATATCCCATTTTGTTGGTTTCTTAGGATTGTATGTTATGAATGAAATTCGACCCTTGAATTTTATTGTTGACTCGTCCACACATATATGCTCGCCCGGTATAAAATAATCCAAGAACTTTGAGTTGATATAGTCCAGAAAGCAACTTACTCGTTGTAGGCGCGTTCTCGGATTCGTGTTGCGTGTTGAAATAGATTTCAGATGAAGCATCCAGAATATTTGGCTAAATCTGTCTCTTGTAAATGTATCCGAATAGAAAGGAATATAACTGACGATATTCCTCGACCAATATTCTTGCAAATTGGCCAACGGCATTGTGCCCATATTGATTATAACAGCAATAAATGCCCAGAATTCTGCATTGATCACATCACGCCAGCTTCGCCATATCAAATTTGCAGATAGCGTCTTCCCTTCCAATTTTTGTTTTGCATATATATTGGTTTCACAAATAATTTTTTCCACGAGGTCATTGGTGAAAAACAGTTTTAAAAAATCCATTGGTTGTTTCATATTAGAAACTATTTGTGGTACTGTGGGGTTTTGGCCAGGTAAATTGTACGTTTGGCGGCACTTCTTCATACTCTCTGCAAAGTACCCATTTTGAACTGCTTGCACCTTCCGCAGTTTCACTTTCGACTTCACTTTCAACTTCACTTTCACTCTCTATAATTCTAATTTTTCGTCGTTTCACACCTCTTACTTCCTCACTATATTCTCCACTGGATTCATTTGTTTCGTGGCGTAATTCGTTGGGAATCAATGTAATTTCTTCATCCAAAGCGGCAAAATTGAATTTGTCCGAACTTGAGCTTGATCTGATCTTGATCCATATTTTTAGGGCTCAAAAACTTTTCATTTGCTATATTCACGCCAAGACTGTTTTATGCTGAGACTAACTAAACTGAGCTAAGATTTGGCTAAAAATGTAAGCCGAGCCTAGTCCACGAAAGTATTTCCGAGAGAAATATCTTATCGCACATCGTAAATAAGCAGATAGAGTTACAAAAGACCATAGTGCCGTATTGGTGCCGCTCGGGTTGACACTTCAAATCAGCCGGGCACCACAGAGGCGCAGCTCAAGTATAAAAGGCTAGAATAATAATGCCTGGCTCAATAGTAAGCATTCATTCTGTATTCTATAGCCATCCCATAAATAAGATACATCTGTGAAGTGAGTAATGGTCTAAATAGAGAGGGGACAATAAATACCGGTAGTTGTAATAGTGGAGTGATAAGTGCCATAATGACGATATTCACAGAGGTATTGGGGTAAAGGGTAGTTGAATCGGGTGGGTGTATGTCAGGAAAGACTTCCACCTGGAAGTGATGACGAAGCTTGAGTTGAATCTTTTTTTTTTTTTTTAATGTTTTTTTTTTATTTTATTGTTTTTGAGAGAGAGAGAGAGAGAGAGAGAGAGAGAGAGATACAGAGACAGAGATATACAGAGACAGAGAGAGAACTGAACTGGGGCACTCCCCAGTTCAGCACATGGGTCCGCGTGGACAGGGGTGGGGGCTGGGGGCTGGGCCAGGGCCTGGCCGGGATTCCATCCTGGCTTTTGATCCTGGGTTTCCGGTGCAGCAAAGTGAGCGCTTAACCCACTGAGCCATCCCGGCTTCCCCTTGAGTTGAATCTTAATAGGAGTTGAATAAGCTGGATAAAGACAGTAGTGAGTATGGTGGTGGAGACAAAATGGAGAGAGAGCAGCGTGGATGTGGAATAAAGTACTGCAGTCGTCCTCAAACTTTAGGAGCAGCGGAATCACCTAGAGCAGAGGTCCTCAACCTTTTGGCACCAGGGACTGGTTTCATGGAAGACAGTTTTTCCACTGACTGGTCGGCTTTTGGGATGATTCAACCACATTACATTTATTGTGTACTTTCTATTTTCATCATTATTATTATTACATTGTAATATATAATGTAATAATATACAACTCACTTGCCACTATAAAGCCTTCCACCAGATGCAGCTTAATTGTCACTTGCCATTCACTGATAGGGTTTTGATATGAGTCTGCAAGCAATTGATTGATTATGGTCTCTGTGCAGTCAGACCTCTCTGCTAATGTTAATCTGTATTTGCATCTGCTCTCCAGCGCTAGTATCACCACCTCAGCTCCACCTCAGATCATGAGGCATTGGATTCATAAGGAACATGCAACCTAGATCCCCCACATGCACAGTTCACAGTTGGGTTCCCACTCCTGTAAGAATCTAATACTACTGCTGATCTGACAGGAGGTGGCGCTCAGGTGGTATTTTGAGTGATGGGGAACAGCTGTAAATACAGATGAAGCTTCAGTAACTCACCAGCTGTTCACCTCCTGCTGTGCGGCCTTGTTCCAACCAGTACCAGTCTGGTGATTGAGCACTCCTGATGTAAAAAGTTTGGGGTAGGGCCCATATATTTACATTTCTGACACATTTCTGGTATGAAGCTGCTGTTACACATCATCTCACTTAAGCATTGTAGCATTGTACGTGTTTGGGTAGTTGAGGTGAGGTGTTTAACAGTGCATAGGTATGGATATAATGTAATTTACTAAAAAGTTATAATTCAATTCGCTGTGATTGACTCAGAAGTAGTAACTAGTTGTTTACTGGAGGTTACTATCTATACTTTTTCATCTGGCTCTTTATTCCTCTGATCAGGTTCCTTGGGTGTAATTTTAGCCTTCAGAAAGGGATTATGTGTTAACTCTTTTCCTACAGTACACTAAGAAAATAAAAACAAAATTGAAAACCCTGACTCCAGATTGGGAAAAAGAGAACATACTTTCTGTTAAGGGTAAATGTTACGTTTTTAAACCCTTGCTTCAATTTGTCTCTTTTCATTGTGATAACCTTGTTCTTTTTCTTGTTGGGAATAACTGCATGGCTATTGGTATGATAATATTGAATTAACTTACTGTAGGGACTTCAGATTTCCCAGTCTAGCAAAACTGACTATTTCTGTTCATTTCAATATATTTGATTAGTTGAAAGCTAGGAGCTAAATATTCAGCAAGGTGCATGGGGATTTGGCTATATGACTCTTATTAAACTTAATGGAAGTCATATCTCCCATTAAATTAATAAGAATTGTACAACATATCTGTGCTCAATGCATGGCAAATATAACCTTATTTTTTATATTTTCAAATTATGTGAATTAACATTGGTTTAAAACAATGCATTTTTAAATGATTTTCTTTATATTTTTAGTGCAAATCAATGTGATTTTAACTCATTAGGAGAGTACCTAACTATATTGCTTATACGGTATTTTAAATATTCCTTATTGTATTATATGAATGTAATATAATTTGATTTCAGCAGCTTTCTTCAGCATAGGAAGTGATATAATTCTATTAAAACAATATAAATATTAATGCCATTTACAAATTATATGACCGTGTTGCTTATCTGGTAAATACCATACCAAAAAATGCTTTGTTGTACTACGAGGATTCAACAGGAACATATATTTGTTCTGAATATTTCTGAAAATTGAAAAAAATAAGACTGACCTTAATAGGATACACTGGTATTAAAAAAAAAAAAAAAAAGAATTTTGGAATACATTTTAATCATCTTTTATACCTATATTTAGTGTCAAAATATGCCATATTTCATGTATGAAGCACCAGTGAATGTTTGTTGATGGATTTTTCTTCCCACTTCTCCCACTTTCTGTTCTATTTCATCCTCTCTTGCTGCTTTTCTTACCCAGTCTCCATTGATTAACCAAGAAAACTGTTATTGGTGGTAAAGTGTTTAAATCTGTGTGTCATAAACAGCAGTCACAACAGACTTCAATATTATTAGCTGTTTAATTTTTACAAACATTTATTATCTGACATAAAATACTATATCAGTTGTTTAATAACTAAATCTGTTATTATGAATAAGTAATTTGCTAAAAGTAAGGAGATTATATTTAAACTTGTCCGTAGAAGAGTAAATTTTCGAAATAATTGATTGTACATCTTTATTAGGCATTTATCACAGTTACTGTTATATTTTTAAAGAATCAATAGTGTAATAAAGGTAGCTTAATTAAAAGCACAGGAATCATGTAAAGCATCTTAATAATGCTGAACAGTAATTGTGTTAGTCACTGAATTTTTAATTTCAGTTTTGATGAATCTCTTGTTCATTTTTTTGAATTAATACACCTTTACCTTTTTTATATACTATATAGTTAGTTTGTATTACTAGAGAATAAGATAATACAAACGATTGATCCCATCTGAGTATTAATGCAGAGCTGATGTGTCTCAAAAGAACCAGTTTATGTGCCATATTACTAAGGGAGTGTCTTTCTGAAACATATGCTTGGTACCCTGTGGTAATCTTTATTTTCTTTTCACCTCCTGCATGACAAGAGAATGACATATGACAGCCATGCAGTCTACATGTATTAGACATCATTGTGGGTTAGTGAATATCTCATGACACCTTTCAAGCCTATTCTTGAACTGCTTTTGTCACTTTGACAGATGTGATTCCAGGAGAATACCTAGCCCCAGCCCTGGGATCTCTTGGCTAAAATGTTAGGCTGAGAAGGGAATTCATTTCAGAGCTTCGGGAAGCAAAAAACATTTATAATCCCTCTTTATCGGCATGGGACTCTACTGAGTTTGACTTCTATGCCTGCCATTATTCTTGCTTTGAGGGCTTATTTTTTCTTAAAAGCTTTTTTTTTCCCCCCTTCCTTCAGATGTTGAATGTAGTACATTTTCATGAGAAAAGATAAAAAATTAGAAAATTCAGATAAGAATTTAAAACTGTTCATAATTTTAGGACCTTGATATAACCATGACGTATTTCTTTTTTGTTTCCAACATACATGCTTGATATTATGGATAAAATAAAAATATTATATGTAAAAATTAGGTTTCTTTATTTCTATATACTTTTATATTCTGATTTTTCACTTTATATTATAATGTAGTACTATGTTATTATATATTTAGATAATACATTTTAATAGCTGCATTGTAATTTATCATGTATATGTCAAAAAAGATTTAATCTTCTTGTCATAGGCCATTTTAACTTAATTTCTTTCAAGTATAAATAAAATAAAGATCTATATACATCTTTTCATTTATATCTGGTTATTTCCTGAGATTAGAATTCTAGATTCCGATTATTAAGTCAGGTATGTGGACATCTTTCTAACTGGTTTTTCTGAAGGGTTATACCAGTGTTCATTTTGATTACCAGTGTGTGGAAGTATCAATCTACATACTTTACCAGCTATCGATTTAAAATTTTTAAAAGAATTGACACTTTCGATATGTGAAAAAGAGTATCTGATTGTAAATTAAATTTATAATTTGGGGCCATTTGTGAGACAAAAACAGTTTTGATGGATTTGTTTATTGTCCAATTGTAAATTTGATGTGAATTTTTTGTTACCTACCTTTGCCAATTTTTCTGTTTGTGGTGTTATGGCTTTTCTTACTTTTTAAACCCTTGGGTGATATTTTTAGTTCATTTTCATTATGAAAAACATTTGTTGGCCTTTTAATTTAAGTCATACTGCTTAATGTTTTAATGAAAATTTCAACAAAAATTTTGTAAAATAACACACTACCACAGATTTAACAATTATCAAGATTTACTTCATTTGTTTTATTTAGCCCCTTTTCTTTCCAAATGTTTTTGATGTATAGCTATTTTCTTTAGTGAGATCTTCTATTATTTTCATACTTAATAGTCCAAATCTTTTTTTTAAGCTTTATTTTTTATTGGTTTTGATAGAGACAGACAGAAGAGAGACAGAGAAAAGGGGAAGAGTCCAGAGCAGTCTCCATAGTTGCACCTCATTGGTTTTCTACATAGTTTCATTCCACACAGGTGTGAGCTGGGCTGTGCAGGGCATGGGGCCTCCCACATGGAGCTCACCTAGGTGAGAACTGATCTGGGGCCACACCCCAGTTCAGCATATGGGTCCACATGGGCTAGGGCCAGGATTCATTCAGTCCTCGGACCCATGGGCTGCAAGATGAGTTCTCAACTCGCTGAGCCATCCTGTCATCCCCAGTAGTCCGAATCTTGAGATTAAATATTTACTCACTTTACTTCCCTGTATCTCTTTAATGTTTTTCTTTAATCTTTTAATCCACTGGGAATTAACTTTGTTAAGGTGAGAACTAAGGTCTCAGTTAATTTAAAATGAAGTGAACTAATGATACTAAGTCATTGGGTATAAATCAGATTTTAACTAACAAAAGTAGATGAAGTTGGGATACACCGAAATTAAAAATAGATAATGGACAGTAGTTAAGATTGCACTACAGATAATGTCACTGTTCTGATTTCAATAATGCTTTTCTCTAAGATGTTTTCTTTCCACATCTAATCTATTTAATAAAGTTTATTTTTATGGGATGATTTTTTTGAGAGAGAAAGAGAAAGAGAAACAAAAACAGTGACAGTATTGCTTAAAATAACCCCATAATGAGGTCAAATTATAAATTTTAGGAATTCTGGGATTGTCAAGAAATTTTCTGGGATAACAATAGAGGGATTCAGATAAAGCAGAGTCTTGTTTTACATACTGGCTTAATCTAAAAATGAGATTACATAATATACTTACTTATTTTGCTGGTTATTTATAGAGTGATTTTTACTGTTGCTTTGTACCTATCTCTTTATACCTGATTGGTATGTGTTTGTGTGTGTATATAATCATTAGTTCCTTTCCCCTTCCTGATTCATCTTTTCCTCTTTTTTAATAAATCTACATCAGGTAGTAGATATACCTAATATTTCGTTCAGGTATTTTTTTGTTTTTGTTTTTTAAATTAAGTTAATTAATTAATTAATTAATTAATTAATTAATTAATTTTTGACAGAGAGATACAGAGAGAGAACTGAGCTGGGGGAGCTCCCAGTTCAGCATATGGTTCTGCACGGGCCGGGGCTGGGATTTGATCCCCGGTTCCTGGCGCTGCAAAGTGAGCGCTTAACCCACTGAGCCATCCCGGCTTCCCCTCATTCAGGTTTTGATAAAAGGCAATATAGTAATTTTTTAAAAAGATTTATTATTTTGATAGAGACAGACAGAAAAAGGGGAAGTCCCAGAGCAGTCTTCACAGTTGTACATCATTAGTTGTGACATAGTTTAATTCCACACAGGGATGCATGGGCTGTGCTGGGCGGGAACTGGGTTGAGGCCTCCTTCATGGGAGGCACATTTCCATGAGCCTGGGGCTCCCACATGGGGAGCACACCCCAGGCAGTGCGGGAAGCAAACTGGGGGACTCCAGCATGGGAAACACACCCCAGTTCAGCATATGAGACTGCATAGGCTGGGGCCAGAACTAGATCCTCAAACCCCAGGGCTGCAAGGTGAGCCTGCTTAACCTGCTCAGCCATCCCAGCATCCCCAATATAATAATGTTAACAAGAGTCAATGACTTCATAAACTTTAGTCAAACTCAACAGAAAGAATGGTTGGGGATTTTGCTGGTGGTATTGAGGGAGAGCTGTATGTTATTTTAAAAGACACCCTTTTATATGAGGTGATGGTGGCAGGTGATTCAAAAGTTGGTAAATAAAGTGAAGGAGACATTTGGTATAGGTTAAGTGTGTTTCATTGTTTAAGGAAAATACTGTTTATAATTTTCTTTTTGTTCGTTTTTAGTAGACATGTCAGATACCTGCAAATTTGATTCCAGGCAGATAGAAAGAAATGGGATCCAGTGCAAGAAAAGGAAGTATCATATAGGAAAGGAGAATGTGTATATTATGATAGGAGAGGAAGATTCAAGAAAAGATGTGGGGATGCCAGGATGGCTCATCAGGTTGAGCACTTGTCTTGTAGCCTTGGGGTCCGAGGATTGAGGATTGAATTCTGACCCTGGCCCATGCTGAACTGGGGTGTGCCCCCAGTTCCATTCTCAATAGGGCAAGCTTGGAGGCCCCCAGTTTGGCATCCCATGTAGGAAGACCCCAGCAGGGACATACCTCCTATGGGGGAGGCCCCTGGCCTGCTTGCTGCCCTGAGTAGCCCTGCGCCTACCTGTGGAGTGAAACTATGGAAAACTAACGACTTACAACTATGGGTACTGCTCTGCCCGCTCTCTCTCTGTTCTCTCTTTGGCAAAAACAATGAAAATAAATCTTTTAATAAAAAAGAAAAGATGTGTACAGGAGAGGAAAACATGTAAGGGAGGTCAAATTGGATGTTTTTAATCTTTTTTTTTTTAATCTAGAACAGTGCTCAAAATTTAATGCACATATAATCCACTTGGGAATCTTGTTAAATATAGATTTTGGTTTTGATCTGGGGTGGCCCTTGAGAATCTTCCATTTCTAATAGAACTCCCTGGTGATAACTGTGGTTGCTGGTCTGTGAAAGGACATCTGTATCAAAGAACTTGGTTATTAAAGTATTTAGTCCAGAAAATTAGATTTTGCATGACAGTGATTTCTACCATTGCAAATTGACATTTGTTTCTAACCTTACGAACACAGTTGAGACGTAGAAATAATATCACTTTGTTTTATAATTTATTTTAAAAATGAACTAAGTTATGCTACCTTGAAACTTTTCTGAACATTGTTATATTCTGTTACACTTTTAATACTAATATGCTTTTTGTTGACCTTTTATATGATGATTAAAAAAAAAAATCCCTGAGTAACAATACAGCCTGGCCTTTTTTCCTAATATTTCTTCTATTCCCAGATGATCTGTACTACTCTTATTGTAGTATATGGAAACATTTTAAATAGGATTTTACTACAAATGTTTTAAATTTCTTAAAGTAGCTTTATAAAGTCATGTAATGCGAAGGGAATATTTATGTTTGTCTTAACCTCTTCAGAAAAAGTTGGTATTTTACTAATTTTTGAAGTCAACATATTAAAAAATTAAGGATTGCTGTCATTTTTCCTTTGTATTAATGCTCTGACATGATAACCCCATAAAAGAGTAGAGGATGGGAGTACTGTAATGTAAACTGGTTTTTAAAAACAGCTTACATATATTTTATCTGCTTCAGGTCATCTAGTGATTTATCTGCTTATGTAGTATTATACATACTCCGGGACTTTGTTTCTTTATTTTTCATGGTGGATATATTCTCTTACTTTTCCTGTCAGTGATAAAGATAGCTTACTGATAATATTTTGTTTTATGATAATACAAATCCCCAATTACATTTATTTCTTAATGAAGTTCATTAGATTCTTCAGCTTTTAAAGTAAAATAAAAAGAAAATAACAAATTTTAAACAGAATTTTATATAGGTATCTTAAGGTCATAATATTTAAGAGATGTTATCTATGTTTTACTTTTCAAAGTTGAATTGAATTATGGGAGCAATCAATGTGCAGTATGATGTTCACTCAAAGGGTGGCGTTAATCAAATGAATGCTAGTGTTACCATGTGACAGGCAGTATAGTCAAAGAAAATGGCAGAAGCACGGTTGTCATTCAAGGAGTGCAAGGGTATTTTGAAGTGGTATTTGAAATTTGAGAATGTTGTGACAGTACAATGACAATGGAGACATGGGGAAAGCAACAGAACCTCCAACATGCCTAACAATTGCACACATTGGTGATAATTTGAGATGCAGGGTAAATTGAAGCAGCGTAAACAGTGATACAAGTAGGCACTGTGGTCAACATTGCTCAAGTAGTAGTACTCAGTAATCAGAAGTGTCTGGACATTGATAATAACCACTTTGAGCAGCTCTTGAAATTGCAGAAGTCAAATGTGACCTGTATTCATATTTTGTTATTGGTATATATTGAGTATTACAATTTTAGTACATTTTTTTCCTTTCTTAAAATGTGCATACATTTTGGGAGGACTCTCTGTATTTTGTTTTTATTTTTTGGTAGAACTGAAGAGTTTGAGACTGAGAATCACAACCTGGAGATTAGCCATGTAGAAGTTTTTAACCTACAGTTGAAGAAACTAAAGCCTGCAAAGATCATACCTCTGCCCAGGTCTACTTATGCCAGTCCATTTGTCTTTCTGTAGAACTGAATATGTAGTCTCAGATCACTTGTGTATTTTCTTTCCCCATCAGGTTGTCACTCAAGAATATTTAAGGTACTCCTTAAAATATTAAATTGCTTAACACTGTTTAATTTAATATTCATGGTTGAAAAAGATCATTTATTTCCATTTTTAACATCATTACATTTTAAACTCTATTCAGCTTGACTTCATTTTGCAATATATAAAACATAAAAAACAATATTGTTAACTGCAACTTTCAAATAATCTTCAGAAGTTATATAGCCAAGGGCATGTATTTTTTTAAAAATTACAATCTCTCTTTGAAAGTATGATTCAAACAGATGCTGAGAATGATTATTATCAGAACCCTGAAATACTGAAGTATTACAGCAATAGTTATACTTTTTACTATATTTAGTTTATCAGTTCACACTCATTAACATTGATCATTAAAATAGTTAAAAGGCATGCTTTCATACCACCTCCTTCAGTTATGGGTTTTACACATCTTTTGCCTTTTGTTTGCTTCACTATAGGAAGCTTCTTTAATCCTTTGCTTTGTTTTAGAGTTTAAGCAAATAGAGACTATCTCTGTTAGCTTTCACAAGCTCTTGCTTTTGTTGTATTAATGGCACACTCACTGTAGATTCAGTGATCCTGATTTATTTACCAGAAAGCTTGCCTTTGAGAGTTGTCAATCCATTCTTTTAACTGTGTTGTTAATTGACTGATAGCAAAGGTACTGGAAAACCTTTAATGAAAAAAAACCTGAATATAGGTGTGACTCCATTTGAAAGGCTGATGAATCTTTGCTTCTTGATCCCATTTCTATTTGTACTAAAATACTAAATACAAATGAGAATAAAGTACGTTTAAAAGCATTCACAAATGTTAAGCAACAATAAAACTCTGAAACCATTTAAATGACAGCAGCTGACTGTTTGAATTAACTTTATGTTTGGCTTAATTTGGGGGCCCTAATTATTTCTAACTTACGTGAGTAGATTTCAATTATAGTATCCTTCAGGGATTTGTAGCTAAGGCAACTAAAAGAATCATTTTACATAAAGTACTTTTGTTCAACTGATTAGGCAAGTTAAAACATAATGATGTAAAATTGAAACCCTTCAGACAAGGTCCAAACAAATGTTTCTAATAATTTTTGTTTAAAAAAAATTTAACTAAGTAATTTTAAGTAATATTTTGGTGTTTTGTGAAGATGCCTTTCTTGTGTTACTGATATTACATATACATATACATACATATATTTATTTATTTACTTATTTATAGAGTTGAAATGCATTATATACCAAGTACAAGGACACACAATGTGATTAACATTGTGCTATAGTTGGTAGACAGTATAATATTTAACTCACCCTTCCTAAATATTCTTTTTTCCCACTACAAGAGCCCACAGTAATTTTGAACATCTCTTCTAGACTGTAACTGACTTTGTGACTGTTAGTGATAAATGCTACTTTGGTTCCTTACTAATGTATGTAGGAGCAAAATATTAAAAAAAAAAGCATGTGCTGGCATCAGTAGGTCATTTTGAGGCTTAACCATCATTTCACTCAAGTCTTACAGTTGTTTATTATATTAGTCCAGTCTCATAAAGTGCCAGCAGCTATGCTGTCTTCTCAGTACTCCTTTGTTGTACCGCCCCCCTCCTGCCTCCCAAATCTTCATCCTTTTCCTCTCCTCCCCTTTCTTTAACCCCGTTTGTCAGTTTTTGAGCATCTGTTATGTTAGTCATTGTCTTTACACATTTATATAAGCATTCTTTTCTTTAATCTTGACAATTTTGTGACCAGTTGTTCATTGAGTAAAACAAAATCTAAAAGGCATAGCAATATTTAAGGACCCCAAATTTGTCTTTAAGTGGGGTGTTCCTCCCATAAGTCCAGCCAAGCTATATTACTAAGCCATTCTTTGAAACAATGCCAAGAAATCCACCCTTCCACCTACTCAATTTCTGTTTGTTCTTTAGGATACTTTTCAAAAGCTAGTACCTTTAGGATTTCTTTTTTTCTCATATAAATAGGAATCTTCCGAATTTACGTAACAGCACAATTCCATAGACTCTATTGACTAGACTAGAGTAAGTCACTAGTCACAAGTTGTTATTGAACACTTGAACTTATGTGACTGAAAAAGTATAATACTTCATTTAATGTTAATTAAACTTAACTAACTCAGAGTGGCTAGTGGCTACCATATTAGACAGAACAGTTTGTAGGAAATTGTCTTTGTTCATGTAACACTTTTTTTTTTTTGAGATGGTCACGTCATGTATCTCCCTTATATGTTCTGATGAGTTTTTTGAGGTTAGGGACAATTTTTCTTATTTTTGTATTTTTACATAGTGCTTTGGCACTCAGAAAAATGCTTCAGTTAATTGAGAAGCACATTTAAGAGGTGTAAGTACCAAAGCAATAGTTAAATACTTCATTTATGGTTCAACTATTTCACTAATGATCACCTAAAACAATATGGTGAGAATATCAAAGCTAAACATGTGTCTCTGTATGTGAAATATGTAGCTTAGAGGAGTGGGGTCTTTGGGATTAACAGTTGAGTAAGAATTAAAGTTAGCAAACTCGGGAAGCTGGGATGGCTCATCAGGTTAAGCACTTGCTTTGCAGCCCCAGGGACCGAGGATCAAATCCTAGCCCCAGCCCATGGACCCATATGCTGAACTGGGGTATGTTTCCCATATGGGAGTCTCCCAGTTTGGTTCTTGCCCCCTGTTCCACCCCTGGTTTAAGGGGGTGTGCCTGCCATGCAGAGGTCCTCAGCCCACCTGTGTGGAATGAAATCATGTTGAAAACTGGTGTACAACTATGGAGACTGCTCTGGGCTCTCCCCCTTCTCTGTGTCTGTCTCTCAAAAAACAATAAAATAAATCTTAAAATAGTTAGCAAGCCCTATTTACTCACTGTAGCCTCAGTTCTTAAATGATTTTGATAGTTCTTTTAATTATCTAGGTGGTGATAGCCTACAATAATTAAGTCAGCAACTACTGACTTTTATTCTCTAAATGGACCTTCCATCTTGAATTCTAATGATGAGCCCAATTGATACTACCATTTGCTTTCAATGCTTTAAGAAAATGTTTTAGAAGATAGTAATTATGAAAGCAATTTAAAAATGAGTAATATCTTTAATCATTTATAAAATTATTGTGAATTTTCTCTTTTAGTAACTAGAAAATTCTTGTAGCTTAGATATAAGAAGAAAAATTTATCCTTATAATGATGTTTTATTATATTTACACATACTTATGTTACATTTGAGAATATATTGCTATTTTGGTTAGTATGTTCTTAATGACACTAATATTAAAATGCTTATAGCTTTTAATATTAAACTTGATGGCTGTGCTGGAGAAATCTTCATAAAATGCCTTTCAATTATGTATATATGTATATATACATATATATATATTCATGTACACTGTGTGTATATATGTGTATGTTTATGAATATATATATGTGCATATGAATACTGACAACGTTTCTTATTCTCTATTTAAATAGCATTTTCAAATGGCTATCTGATTCAACATGCTGTACCTATCAGTCTCTCTTAGCAAAAAAATTGACATTCTATGTTTAGTAGAAACTGAGGCAAATGCACAGTGGAACTGGTAGAAATATTTTTATACAGGTATCCCCCACAATCTGAAAGTTCATGTAATGCCATTTTGATTTTATGAAAGACTCATCTCAGTACTGTTTTTATTAACCAAGAAAAATCCAAAGAGGATTTTTGCTTTTACGATAAAAGGCTAAAAGCAAAAATAGTGTTCAGTGTTTGTTTTGCAGCGACCCATTGTAGAGATAGCACATAACCCTGAGAAGTGAGAGTTGCCCCTCGAGGCTCCTTCCCGGGAACTATACAACATCTCAGCGTCAAGGCACCCTAGCTTTGAACTGTGTCTGAGTATCTGTATTCTAACTTGGTGTGTTTTGTGTATCTGTTGGCAAGATGTGTCCTAAGGTATTAGAAAACCTAATGGAACTCATAAGGAAGTTATGATTAGTATAAACTAGACGTAATTAAATGTTTTGGTCATGGTGAACAAAATAAAGACATTGTGTGTGCATTGAATTTTGGATCTGGGAACACTCAAAAAATTTTCCACATAAATGGTAATTACTTCTTCATTTATACCATTTTGGCTTCTAGAAGTATCATAATCTCTACTTTCAGATAGTTGGGGAAACCGGTATTCATTAATTTTGAAAATGAAAGAAAGCATGTGACTTAGAATGCTAAGTTAAAAAAGAATATATTCTGTATTTCTACTAAGTATTCTAGCCTTAAATACTTTGTAATTAAAAGGTTTGCTCAGAACATTTAAACTTTCATTGATTTGCTCAGCATTGATTTGAGGTTTCAGAAATGTTAGTGTCTGAACCCCACATCTAAAAGTTCATTACCACCTCTTATTTTATAACACTGTTGGTGTCTCAGATTGAAACATTGTTTTATCAAGTTAATTCCTGAATGATTGGTATTTATTTTAGCAAGTCAAAGAAATTCATTCTTAAAAGTTTAACGTAGTGAAAATAATTGAAAATAATGTGCTATTATTTCACAGGGCAAATAATAAGAGGACAGGTCTAGAAATGACGTAGCAGTGTTACGGGAACAAGTGAATAATAAATAATCCAGATGATTACTGGAAAGAGAGGGTATAGTTTATTGTGGGGAGAGAGATTTGAATATATTCTGGTATATATGTGAAAAAAAGCAAATGGTAATACTTTATAAGCGTGGTTTACATGTCATTTAAATATGAAGAGAATAAGAAAATAAAAAGAAAAAATTTATAATCTCCCAAATATAACATACGATTTAACTGCCTTTTTACAATAGTTTTTCAGAATATGATCATATGAAAGTACTGGATAATAAACTTTCAGAGCTTTAGGTTAAAATTTGTCTTTTATTTAGCATTTACAAATAAATATTCAGTGTACTGTGCTCTGTGTATCCTTGCTTCTATTTCTTGCTTTATCTTTCTTTTTTCTGTCAATTTAGAAAAAAAATAAATTAGTAAAATCTATATTTAGTTAAAGTATGTACTTAACGTGGTTTTGGTATCTGGAATAGTTCTGCACTCTGTAAATTAAGATCAACTGACAGTGAATTTTTACAACTTTAATGATGTTTTTCTCTTTATTTTCCTTAAGAAAATTTCATGGATATTTATTCTGCATGAGGTTCTGATACTTTAAATTTGCCCTATAAATTTCAATTTCTTTTGTTGGTGTAATTGAAAAAAGTACCCAACTGTCCATTCATTCCAAGAGTGAAGGAGGCAGATGCAACTGGTCTGGAGGAGAGTGAATCTAGTTGGTGCATAAAAAACTCATGTCAGCATTTCAACACTGCATTCTTTTGGGGTATCTATTATCACTGAATAGGAAACTGTTTCAAATTGACAGGCAGACAGAATGTTGTGCTGAATGTGTAAATTGGAATTATCATATCTAGCAGTTCCCTTCACCAGGTGTCGGCTTGGAGCTTAGTTTTGTTCTAATGTTGAGAGAATGCCAGGAATAGTTTTATTTGCTAATTATCCCTCATCTCATCCAGTGTCTAGGTTTTTAGTAAACAGCTTGTCCAGGTGTTTTTAGGAATGCCTAGCAGGACAATGTAAGACTACAGGTGCTTATGTGGCAAGAAGATGCCATATCAGAACATTGACAGCATCTATATCCATCTGTGTGAAAAAGATTATTGCTTTCAAGGGTCTTGCTCCCTAAAGTACTGAAAATAATACTTGTCAGTATTTTGTTGGCCCTGAGATACCAAGGAGGGCAAAAAAGTGGGGGTTGATGTTTTTAAGAAAGAACATTTAATTAGGCTTCATGTTTGAGCCGCTTAAAAAACATTGATATGCAGTCTGTGGATAAGCAGTGAAGTTTTCCAAAAAAATGAAAGCAAGTCAAGTGTTAAAAGAAGATTAAAGTTTTTTTGTTTGTTTGTTTGTTTCTTCAGGCTTTTTGATTATACTGAAAAGATTTACTGTTACATAATATAATTTTTTTCTGTCATTTTTTCAAGAAATTTTTGTCTAATATAGTACTGTGATGTTTGAAAACAAAATTGAGAGCGTCTATGCTTTACAGATTTATGTCAAGCTATTGCTAAGTACTGCTCAAATTAATTTGTGCTTCAGCATTTATAATAGTGTTACTTTTCTTAAAACTTAATAACAAATCATAAAATTATCATTTGATTAGTTCTGTTATGTTTTCTTGACTGTCAGATATTTTTCTTAAAGAGTATGATTTATCTTTTTTGCTTGTTTGTGTGGGCATTGAGTTTTCTTAATACCGTTTCTATCATAGGTGGGTTTTTTTTTTCTAATTACTTTTCTATTATGATAAGGTATAATGAGGTACTAAGTACTCAAAATATGAAGATTTATGCAGTTATCTTTAGTTTGCCAAAGATTGTTACAGTTTTCATGGCATGTTGACAGCCAGTCACATTTCAGTGATGCTGCTGAACGTGTAGCACAGGATTTATCCTGTCAGCTTTGATTTAAGATTAGATATTATTGTATTTTGTATTGACTTGGTCTAAGTTTCCTTTCACTGACATATTCTGTAATGAAATTACATTTATACCAGTTTCCCATGGGAGCGAGAAACGGTATGTGTGTTCAAGGGCAGCAAGTTTTTGGTCTAAAGTCCATTGGTTCATATTCTTCCTCTTTCTTACCAGCTGTGTGAACTTGTATTAATTATTTAACTTGAGTCTGCATATTCTTATATATTATAAAATTGTGATAATACCTACTTTTTTAGAACTGTTAGGTGCTTGCAAAAGAAATGTTTAAAAAATCATTTAATTGTCAGTAATTGTTGAATACACCCAATGTGCCAGGACTATGCCATGTGCAAGGTATAGTTCTTGCCTTGATGAGCTTTACAATAGCAGTGATACTTGAGGACTCCTATGAGGGAACTACAGAGAGCTGCGTAAGTGGCCCACCCAGCTGAAACTGGGTATGTAAAGGAAGGCTTTCTGGGAGAAATACCTTGAATGGGTAAGAATTGAATGAGGCATTCCAGGAGAGAGACTAGAGTGCAGAAACATTGCAAATAAAAATGTGTTTAATTGCAAGTGGTTCAATGTATTTGAAACATGAGGTGAGGCAAGGCTTTGGGTGAAGAAAATGAGCCAGATCATATGAAAGAGGATTTTATTATTAGGTGATAATCACTGAATAATCATTGAATAATTTCAAAGGTGGTTATAGATTTTTTTTTTCTAGAGGTAATCATTTGGATTGGATGGGTCTGCTGTTGAAAGAAGAGAACATTAAACCAGTTCCTCTGGGGCCCCAATGATTAACATAAAAGTGAAGCAGGTAGTATTACCGGGTTCAAGTGCTGCTTGCCACCTCCAAAAATCAAGAGACAGGGTTGGTGGAAAGAAAAGTGGGTTTATTCAAAATGCTGGCATTCCGGGAAGATGGCTGATTCCTCTACAAAGGCCATCTTCCCTTTCCTCAAATTACCAAAAGATTTTATAGACTCCTAAGAAGAGACAGAATAAAGGAAAGGGTAGGTGACCCAGAAATTCCTTGTCATTGGAAAAAGAATGTTCTTCCCTGTGTTTTCAGGGATTAGGGTTGATTTTAAGCAGATGTGGAAAAGACTTCTTCCAAGTCAATTTAACAAGTCATTGAAACTGGTATGTTTAGTAAACAGAAACTGGTGTACATAGTAAACAATAAACAGAGTCATTGAAAGTGCATGAAGGAGGGAAACAGAAAAAAAATGTTTTAAAATGTTTTAAGCTAAATTACATTGTTGAACAGAACTAAATTTAGGGTATTGGATCCTGAAAATAGTGAATAATGTATCACCTTTACAGCAAAGTATAAAGAAATGAAATAAAACTGGAAAATGCATGTTTGGCTAAAGTAGACATTTTACTCAGGTTCAGGTGATTAATCTGTCAGTATTTTGATGCTTTGTTAATGTCTGTTGATCTGATTTTTTTTTCCCCGAAGAAAAACAATGAGGTTGGAAACTCATTCAAAATACAAATTGAAATACTGAGGGGAGCAAATGAAATATACCTGTGAGCTGAATTCATCCTGTGGTCTGCTCACTGGTAGCCTTTTTGTTAAAGAATACTGTTGAAGTAATCTAGGTGGCAAAGAATGACACTGGAAAAAAATTGCAATGAGATTACATAAAAAGGATGAATAGATGAAATCTCAGAAGTACAAGTGATGGAATTTTGTAAATCACTGATGAGGGAAAGAGTGATTTATTCAAGTTTGTTGGTGGTTAGGAATGGAGGGTAATGGATGTTTGAGAATAAAATAAATCAGAGTCTCCCTAGGGATTCATGGGGAGTCATACTGTCATGCTTGTCCTTGTGGAGTTGGAAGATGGAAGAAAACTGATTATATACAGCACAGATCCATGATCTAGAGCAGGGGTGTCAAACTCAATTAAAACACTGGCCATTTGGTGCAACAGGCAAGATTCACGCAGGCCACATCACATCACTGAGTCAGCACGTTTTTACACGCCCACAAGCCCCCAGGAAAGGCACTGGGCCACGTGTATACTCGTCTTCAGTAGTTAAAGGGTTAACGAGGGAATTGTGTGTATGGTATTGCCTCGATCTCCCCTAAGTGCTATTTTCTTTATAACAATATTCTATTTTCATTTTATTTCAGAGCATTGTGGGCCACAAAAAATTACCTCGGGCCACTAGTTTGACACCCCTGATCTAGAGTATAGAGCAGCAGGACTTTCTGAGACTTTGTTTACTTGCCTTTGTTCGCTTTACATCTGCCAGCTCTTGTCCTGATGCAAGCTGGCTTTTCTTTCACTCTCCTGTCTTTTTATCTTTTTCCTCCTGTGCCTTACTCATAGTTTCTATTCCCTCACTGTTTTATCTTAGGATGACTTCCAGTGTACTCCACCGAGCCTTGTTCCACACTGTCAGCTTCATCTCTTGCTCTTATTCTGGAATTGCCCCATTTTTCTCAATTTAGATTACCGAGAAAGAGGAAAACTCACGGGCCTACCTCTTCTTTTTGTATGAATGTAGAGAGTTAAGGTGGATCATGAATTCACCAAGATGAGAAATATGAAGAGACATGGATAATTTGTATGGTCAGTTTAATGAACTAACAATCATAACATGTGAAGACTTAGACAAACTTGTCAGTGAGGTATACTTACAGAATTAAAAAAAAATTTGAGAATTAGATATTTTATTCTATATGGGCTTAATATCTCTTAATATATAATAAGCATATAACATGAGCTTTGCTTTAATTGTTAAACAATAAACATGAGTAAAGATGGGAAAACTTTTCTTATAGGTATACTGAAAACAGCTAGTTTTTAATGTCTCTAATTTGTGCTTTTAATTTAAATCTAAAAACAATGGCTGCCCCTTGTAGGACCCATACTGTACATCAAGGATTGTGCTTAGTGCTTTCTGTTCATAGACCTGGGTAATTCTTCCAACAGTTCTACTGAATTTGTATTAGTTTCTCAATTTTGTACCTGAGGAAACTTTAATGCACATGTAAATCAATAATAAATGCAGAGATGTGATTCATTCATTCCCATGACTGTTTGATACAATATTCTTGATGCTTTTTTAGTTTGTATAGTAATTTAAATCCATTTTAATTTTTAAATGAATATTTCTAGATGTATATAGCATGGTGCCTAATTAGCCATCCATAATTTAAGCAATTCATGTGTGAAAAGGAAATGGCTTTACAAAAGGTTCATATATATACACCCACTATTTACACTCAGGCTAGGTCTCTTTAATGCCAGACAGCCTTTTGAGAAAGTAAATTAAGGCATTCAACATATGCTTTTTGTCTCTGGTGCCAGACATCTTACTTAGCTTTATTAATTTATTTTTTTAACTGCACTGCCTATGTGTTTTAGCATTATGTCCAAAAATCAGTAGAAAGGTCTCTTTATCAGCCTACACACACATCGTTACTTCTGGTAGATACCTTCTCTCAAGTTTATTGTCCTCGGATAGCTTCTATGCAGAGAGGGTTTTGTTCCTAATCAATAAACATACAGTTGGAAAAGTATATTATTATTTTAACATACAACTTTTAAATATTTAAAAGTTGAGGGTATATGACAGTATGTAAGTTATTGAATAAATGATTAAAATTTGAAAGACTCATTCTGTGACTTTTCAAAAATTTATTGTTTTTGACAGATACAGAGAGAGACAGAGAGAAAGGGGAGGGCCCAGAGCAATCTCCGTATTTGTACATCATCAGTTTCCTACAAGGTTTTATTCCACACAGGTGTGCGGGGGCCCTGCGGGCGGGAACTGGGCTGGGGGCCTCCTGCATCAGAGGTATGCCCCTTGAGCCAGGGCCTGAATCAGGGGTGAGAACTGAACTGGGGGCCTTCTGAGTGGGAAGCACACTCCAGTTCAGGATGTGTGTCTGCATGGGCCGGGGCTTGGATTTGATCCTGGGTCTCTGGGGCTACAAAACAAGCGCTTAACCCACTGAGCCATCCTGGCTTCCCCTCATTCTGTGACTTTTTTAGATAGAATATCATTGGCTATATATATATATATATATATATATATATATATATATATATACCATTGATCTAACAATCTTTGGAACTCTTATTTTCTTGGGTTTATACAGCAGTTAATTTTTTTCACTTATTACTGCCATCTACGTAGATCTTTATTATTATAAATATTTTCAGAGTGGCCCTTGGAATGTTTGGGAATGGTAAAACATTTTATCTCAAATGAAAAATTAAAATAATTTGAAATAGGGAAATAAGGGACTGTAAAGATAAAGACCACTACATTTGGACTTATGGAAATCAGAGATGATGAAAGTTACATATATGAATTCTCTAACTCTCTGTGGAATAACAGTTATTGTAACGCCTGAAGCTTAGTTAGTGTTTTTAGTATTCTCCTGGGATACTAGCACTGTTGGTTCAAATGAGGCCACATATAGAAAATTTGAAATTCTATATATACTTCAGAATGGAGAAAACCAGACCTAATAACACTTAGGACATAGAACTCATACCACTGAGCCAGAAGTACCACTACTTGACTTGATTTATTCGTAAAGTCATTTGTTACTTCATTTGGCAAATGCTATATTCATTGAGTACTCACTGTGTGTGACATTTCGTGTGTGTGTGTGTGTGTGTGTGTGGTTGATAGGGTAAAGAACTGAAACTAAGAAGGATGAACTTCATTTTACCTATTCTTACAAACTTAATTATTTTATTTATTTATTATTTTGACAGAGAGAGAGAGAGAGAGAGAGAGAGAGAGAGAGAGAGAGATACAGAGAGAGAACTGAACTGGGGGCATTCCCCAGTTCAGCACATGGGTCCACGCGGGCCGGGGCCGGGATTCGATCCTGGGTCCTTGGCGCTGCAAAGTGAGCGCTTAACCCACCGAGCCATCCCGGCTTCCCCTTTATAAACTTTTAGAGCAAGAACAAATGTACTACAAAACTATTTAGAGCTAAGACTTAAGATTAAGGAATATATTGTTTTATCTTTGTTATCTTTTTAAGCATAACACAACTTACCCCTTTAGTAGGAACAAGGTCAGTATTTGATTTAGTGTCCTTATTTCTTAAATTAACAGATTTAGGGATGATTTTAGTACTTTTTTTTTTAATTTTTTTTAAATTTTTTTATTTATTTTGACAGAGGAGAGAAAGAGGGAGCAGAGACAGAGAGAGAACTGAACTAGGGGAGCTCCCAGTTCAGCACATGGTTCCGCACCGGCCGGGGCCAGGACTCGATCCTCGGTCCCCGGTGCTGCAAAGTGAGCGCCCAACCCACTGAGCCATCCCGGCTTCCCCAATTTTAGTACTTTTTTAAAATGATAGTGTATGTATAAAGACCTGGGGAAAAAATTATTTACAAAACTTAAAAAACAGAGGAAGCCATTATGGCTCAGTGGGTTAAGTGCTCACTTTGCAGCCCCGGGGACCAAGGATTGAATCCCGGCCCTGACCCATGTAGACCCATATGCTGAACTAGAGTGTGCTTCCCAGGTGGGGGGCCCCCAGTTTGATTCTTGCCCCCTGGTTTGGCCCATGGCTCAAGGGGGTGTGCCTCTCATGTGGGAGGCTCCCAGCCCAGTTCCGCCCTGCACGGCCCCCGCCTACCTGTGTGTAATGAAACCATGTTGAAAACTGATGATATACAACTGTGAAGATTGCTCTGGGCTCTCCCCCTTCTCTCTGTCTCTCTCTGTTTCTCTCTGTTTCTGTATCTCTCTGTCAAAAACAATAAAATGTTAAAAAACAAAACAAAACACAACAAAACTTAAAAAATACATGAAATAACCTGTAGACATATTAATCACTTTTTCCCACAGATGTAATGTGGAGTCAAGAGTGCTGTTTGTAATTGAGTGCTTATTTTTTTCATTGGATATTGCTAAGTTTTATTTTAACTTGCTATGGAGTTTATAATCATATATAATGTATACAATTGTTTATTTTTTTTAAATGTTTGAAATGATTGAATGAATAAATATAATTTTGATGTACATTTTAATGAAGTTAATTGCCCATAGTTTACTTAAGTAATTATGTTTGAACATTTAGATTTGAGATTTTCATAATTAGTAAGGATTGAGAAGACGCTACCAATAAAGTTGTAAATAAAAGACACCATTTAAGATAATAAAATTAAATAGTGACTGAATCTTACAATATTATAATAATTTGAGAATCAGATTACTTTAAAACACTTGTCACTAATTCTGATTAGATTATGTGTAAATGATCTTTTATTTTTCTGAAAAGGAAATGTGTTTAAATTCTTTGTGTGAATTCAGCAGTATCAATTTTCTTTTTGTGTATTTTTGAAATCTTATTCTTCTATCCATACATAGTTAGAAATTCACTTATAAGTAAAAAATTATCACAAAACAAAACTTTTAGCATTATTTAATTAATAACTCTTGTTTTTTGCTTTTTTGGTTGTTAGGACTGTAGTACTGTGTGAGGCTTTTTTAAAGTATAAAATAACAATATTTTAATGACTTTATTGAATTCTAAGCAACAGCATAGAAAATTGAGAAGGGAAAATAAAAAAGAATTTGAAATCCTGACACCAAGACTAATATTTTCATCTCTTAGTGATTTTTGTATTAAATCTAAACGAAACACAAAACACAATGCAATACTTGGTTAGTTTACTGTATTTTTTTTGTTTGTTTTTTGAATTAAAGATTTATTTATTTATTTATTTATTTTTTGACAGAGAGACAGAGAGAGAACTGAACTGGGGGAACTCCTCAGTTCAGCATATGGTTCCGCACGGGCCAGGGTGGGGATTCAATCCTTGGTCCCCAGCGCTGCAAAGTGAGCGCTTAACCCACTGAGCTATCCCAGCTTCCCCCGTTTACTGTATTTTATTTTATTTTATTTTTTATTATTATTTTATATATATATATATTTATTTATTTTGACAGAGAGAGAGAGAGAGAGAGAGAGATACAGAGGCAGAGACAGAGAGAGAACTGAACTGGGGGAGCTCCCAGTTCAGCATATGGTTCCGCACGGGCCGGGGCCGGGATTCAATCCTCGGTCCCTGGCGCTGCAAAGTGAGCACTTAACCCACTGAGCCATCCCGGCTTCCCCTACTGTATTTTAAATAGTGGAAAACATACACTTACTTTGAGCTTGTGTGTGTGTGTGGGAAAAAGTAATAATTTTTAAGAATCAAAGATCTTGGGTCTTGGTTTGAGTCTGGTTAGTTAATTTCTCTGGTCCAGTTTCCTCATATTAAAAGTTAAGAAATTAGATTAAAACTGGGCCAATATCTATGCTGACTCTGTGAAATGAAGTTGTCTTCTGGAGCAGAATATTTGTTTCTAACTTAAAAAATCTGCCTGCCTTTATTATGTTTAAAGATATATTGTTTTTGACAGAGACAGAAACAAAGACAAAGAGAAAGGAAAGGGCCCAGATCAGTCTCCATAGTTGCATATCACCAGTTTTGAGCTGGGGACCTGAGCAGAACCCCGGACTTCCTACATGGGAAGCTTGTCCCAGTGGGAATGGAACTGAGGTGGGAAGCACACTTCAGCATATGGGTCTGCATGTGCTGGGGCCAGGACCTGGATTCATTCTTTGGACCTGGGGGCTGCAATGCGAGTGCTCAACCCGCTGAGCCATGGTTTCCCGTTACTCGATTATTTTTTATTTTTCTCTTATAATACTATTTCAGCACATGATAAGTGATTGTTAAGTACATAATTGTCCTCCAGTTTCTTAAGTCATTTTTAATTAATATATTCTCATTAATTTTAAAACATGCACATTTCTAATTTTTACTGACATTTTAATAAAATAATAAAGTATCAAAATATTTTATTAAATCAGAGCTAAGTTTTCAAAGATGTTGCTGTTTAGTGTTATACATAGAAAAATTCATATTTTGCTTTATTTTATCAGTATCACTTCTAAAATATCTCAACATTTGACACTGTTTTAATCAACAAATAACATGTAAGTTTTGTTGAGATCTTGCACGTTTTCCATTATGTAATGGGTGTCCCAAAATTCATGCAAGGTTTGAATTTTGCGTCACTTGTGCGGTAAAATGTTGCCAACGGGAAAAAAAAGACAGTGTGACAGCTGACAGTTCAGGGTTATTAAAAATGGAGCACTACATGAAAGAACAACGCGTTTTCATTGTTGAGCAATGAAAATTTACAATTTTTAATTATAAACCTGTGTTTTCTATCAAAATTACTTCTTGCGTGAATTTTGGGACACCCGTTATTTTGTTACAGTTTTACATCACTCTTTTTATATATACTTTTGTCATCATAGAATTATAGCAGAAGGTAATTATTAAAAAAGAAATCTTAATACATTGGGGGACCCCCTCAAAATGAAATTTATTTATAAAAAATTGTGTATTTACTCTTAACATGTTTAAACTTCAGTCACCTTCAAAGTACTCTGTTTGATGCAATACACCTATTGAGATGCTCAGAACAGTTTTTGAACTTGTGCGTTTTGATGTCTTAAATTTAGTGCTTCTGCCATTTTTTGTTTTACCTCTTCCACATCAGAAAAATGCTTCCCTTTGAGGGTTTTTATTTTTATTGGGGAAACACAATAGTCTCTCAAGGTGAGATCTGGTGAATAGAGAAGGTAGGGCATGGGAGTCATGCTGTTTTTGGTCAGAAACTGCTGAACACTCTGGGCTATGTGAGCTGGTGCCCTGTTCATGCAAATCACCATCATGAAATCTGCAAATGTGTTGAAAGTCCCCCCACCCACCCCCCAAATTCATTGAAGCTGAATGCAGCCTGTCCCAACAAGGACAGTACACTGATGCAGATGGGTTCCTAGAACACTCACTTAGCAGGATAATCCTGTACTATAAGAGGCTGTCCCTACAGAAGATAATTCCAGTTTTGGGGGGGTCCCCTTGTATTTATTTACCCTGGATTTGATTTCATTTGCCGAAGTTAAAACTAGAAGAGTTTATAAATTATGAGAAAAGAAAATAATGTAGGGGGAAGCCAGGATGGCTCAGTGGGTTAAGCGCTCACTTTGCAGTGCCTGGGACCGAGGATCGAATCCTGGCCCCCGCCCGTGCAGACCCATATGCTGAACTGGGGAGTTCCCCCAGTTCAGTTCTTTCTCTGTCTCTGTACCTCTCTCTCTCTCTCTCTTTCTCTCTCTCAAAAACAATAAAAAAAGAAAAAGAAAATAATGTAGATTTCATCATATTATGTTACTTATCAAAGTAATTACAATGAAAAATATTACTAAGGTTAAGATGGATGAGAGATAAAGCACTTTTTAAGTTTTAAGAAATAGATATATCGGGAAATCTGGGATGGCTCAGTGGGTTAAGCGCTAGCTTTGAAGCCCTGGGGACCGAGGATTGAATCCTGGCCCCAGCCCATGCGGACCCACATGCTGAACTGGGGTGTGCCCCCAGTTCAGTTCTTGCCAGGACCTATGTGGGAGGCTCCCGACCCAGTTTCTGCCCTGCGCAGCCCGGTGCCCACCTGTGGAGTGAAACTATCTGGAAAACTAATGTCAACTATGGAGACTGCTCTGGGCCCTCCCCCTTCTCTCTGTTTCTCTGTCAAAAATCAATAAAATAAATCTAAAAAAAAGAAATAGATATTTTTTTTGTTTATCTTTGAATGTTTTAAATTGAAACCATTAATATGTAGTTTTGAATCAACACCCTTAAAGATTTATTTTAATGATTTTTGACAGAGAGAAACAGACAGAGAGAGACAGAGAGAAGGGGGAGGGCCCAGAGAAGTCTCCATAGTTGACATTAGTTTTTCATAGTTATACTTCACAGGCGGGCACAGGGCTGCGCAGGGCAGGAACTGGGCCAGGAGCCTCCCACATAGGTCCCAGCAAGAACTGAACTGGGGGCACACCCCAGTTCAGTATGTGGGCCTGCATGGGTCAGGGGCCGGGATTCAATCCTCGGTCCTTGGGGCTTCAAAGCAAGCACTTAATCCACTGAGCTATCCCAGCTTTCTCTATTTTTATTGTTTTAACAGAGAGAGAGAGACAGAGAGAGACAGAGAGAGACAGAGACAGTGAGAAGAGGGAGGGCCCAGAACAGTCTCCATAGTTGCACATCATTGGTTTTTTCACATAGTTTCATTCCACAAGTGGGTGTGGGAACTGCACAGGGCAGGAACTGGGCCAGTGTCTAACCCCGGTGAGAAGTGAATTGGGTGCATTCCCCAGTTCAGCATATAGCTAGCTCCATGTGGGCTGGGGCCGGTATTCTATCCTCGGTTCCCAGGGCTGCAAAGCAAGAGCTTAACCCACTGAGCCATCCCGGCTTCCCCAAGAAATAAATATATTTTTTAAAGAATAATTTAACGAGTTGTTTTTATGTTATCCCTATTGGTAAATTCTCCAGAAAAAAAAGAAAACTAACTTTTTGTATCCCTTGTTTTCTTTTTAATTTGCTGCCACTAATTTTTGAACTTTTTCTTAGTCACCTAATAGTCCTTTTAAGTACTTTCTTATATTGCTCTTAAGTATTCCTCTCTGACAGTAACTGTTTTCATATAACAAATAGATCTTGATTGTAAGCTAGTTTTTTTATGTAGCTGGCCAGCGACTTGCCAGTGTGTATTCCCAGACCTCAGGAACATTCAAGGCACAGCTAACATTTTTAAATGAGTAAATATCTGATGAATGCTTACTAGGTTAATGAATGAATGATTTTTTCCAGCAGTTGGCTGTATGGATGGGACATGAGTAAGTAAGCCTTTTTTTGAGTGGTGGGGGTTGGTTGAAGGCTGTATTTGGCTTTTTATAAACCCTCAGGAGGAAGAAGGAGAAGTACAAGAGCTGTCCCGAAAGTATCCAGGCATGTAATATGAAAAATAGAGGCATTTATGGCTGGGTATTTTCTAGTCAACCCTCATTTAATTTTTCATAGCCTTTATATTTTTTGATTCAGAAAGTTCATCTATCACTTGTCACATCTACCTATATCATCCATGCAACTAGAACAGTGTATGACAGAGGAGATACTAAGTATTTATTGAAGGACTAAATAAATGAATGATCCCTATTCACACAATAGTAAAAAAGAAAATTAAATGTCCAGACCTTGTTTGGGGGAAAAATTTTGCACATGAAGCTAAATAACATAAATACCTGTACTGGTTTTTAAGGTACTAAGGCACAAAAATGAGCAAACATTAAGGCTGGGACTGATTTTTAGTATCATGTTTATTTTCTCATAGACAATATTGTGATTTTGCATAGACAAGAGGCCTATTTATTTTATGAGAGTTTAACAGTGCAGTGAATTTAGATAATTAGTGATAAACAACTGATGTTAGCTGGTGTCAGAACAGAAATTAGAAATCAGTTTGTATGGTTCCCAAGCTATTGATCTTTGTCCAATGTAAGCTTGATTTCCCTCTGGCTTTAGATCCTGTCACCTATGAATTGAGGTGGGCAATAAGAGGCAGCTTATGTTGGTCTTCATATGTTATTACAAGCTTTTTAGGTCCCCAAACCACAGTAATAATTGGTTGGGACTCAGGTTATTTGGTTATAGCATTTCCCTGTTGCTTCTTAAGTATTGCTTAGTGCCTGAGGAGCCTCAGATTGTAAATTATGGTTTCAGAAAGGATCCTTCTATAAAAACTGGGGAAAATCATCGAAAACCATATTTGACTGTTTTTTACCTATACTTCCTCTCTGCACCTCCCTTCCCCAGTTTGAGGAATGTAACACTGTGCTAAGCAATGGCATGCTCCTGTGATGATTTTCAAGTTGCTTAGAGTGGGTCGTAGTTGAGCAGACTAAAAGATAGAAAAAGGAAGGGGTCTCTTGTTGTTACTTAAATTTGATTCAGTTATAGTAAGATTTAATTGTTTACAGTAGGGCCAGTTAAAGGAGGAAACCCAAGAAACCAGAAACCCAAGAAATGTTGAGAGCCTGCTAAAAATCAAGGAGCATGTTTTCTCACACAAAATGATTGAAAGTTGAGTTGTATACATTAAGTATAAAATAAAGAAGTTGTCTGAAAATATTAGAACTCAGTACATTTGACTCAAACTTACTGAATTTTGTGTCACAAGTATTATTAATAAACCACCTCTATAGACTCTTGTTGTTCCTTAGTACCAGGTATTACATTTATCTGGACAGGAACAGATATTTTATTTTTCAACAATTTTAAGTATTTATAGGAACAACTGAAAAAGAAAAACTTTTTATATATAAGTAGCAACCTAGTATAGAAGAAGAGCTAAAATGCTGGAATTTAATTCTTCTTTATTAAAAGTCAAACTATTAAAACATATTTTCAGTCGCTTAGGTCTTTTATACTCTACTATGTATTATACTTATTTACCATACTATGGGTTAACAATGGTATAGCAACAGTCATAAACATTCCTAAATACTAAGTTGTCAAATACATTTCATGGGTTAATTCCTATATTCTTTTAACAGTAAGGCACTCATGTGAGCCTCAGAACTGCCAAGTATGAATATTTTGTTGCATGCACAATTACATGCTAAGTGTTATGTCTGATGGCAGCATATTAACCTGGCAAATATGTACATATGTAGTGAGGGCCTGCTTCTGATGCAGAAGAAATTGAATTGTTTCCTACAGCATTGAGACAGTGCATAGAAGAATTCTTTTTTTTTTTCCCCTCCAAGTAGTAGTGGTCATTGACATGTGAGGGGTGTCTGAAAAAAAATCCAGCCATTGTCAGTATAATGAGAACCATTACATGACTGGATACTTTTTGGACAGCCCTCCTGTGTGGAATATTGCACCAGGGAATGAACTGAGCAATGGTTGACCAATGACTTATTAGTGACAAAATTAAGAAGAAATAATTTCATGATACTATTATCCTGTTTCTATGTCATTTGACAGCTTTATTTGCATCTTTGTTAATATGAAAATTGCAGTCAGTATATTTACAGTTAAGAAGGAACATTAGATTTCTCCATCTCCTTGGATTAGATGGTCTATTTTACTTTATTTCTAAAAGTTGTGGCAACTCCCATGTACTGCTTTACAGTTTCTCCTACTGTGTTAGTATCTCTACCCTTTTCTCTGTATTTACTATTTAGTTTAAACTAGAGGTGTCCCAAACTTTTGGCTTCCCTGGGCCACATTGGAAGAAGAAGGATTGTCTTAGGCTACACATAAAATATACTAACAATAACGATAGTCGGTGACTTAAAAAAAAAAAAAAATCAAGAAAATCTCATGTTTTAAGAAATTTACAAATTTGGGTTGGGCTGCATTCAAAGCTGTCCTGGGCTGTATGCAACCTTGAGATGCAGTTTGGACAAGCTTGCTCTAAATAAATGAGCTTAACTATTTAAAAGAAACATTAAGTTCACTAATGCCTCCATTCAGGTCCCAATCTACATTTCTAAAATTTACCTCAAATAATTGTAATTTTAACTGCTAGGCAAAATCTGGTTCTGATTTTGATCCACTTTTTTTCAGTTACTTCCATGCCATCTTTCAGTTTTGATTTATTAGCTAAAATATATTGAAACATGAAGAGTTGGTAAGTGAGCCATATCTAATTTTCTTTTTTATTTTATTAAATTTATTGGGGTGACATTGGTTAATAAGATTATAAAGATTTCACATTTGTAATTTTGTTTGTATGTTGCATTTTGTGTTCACCACCCAATTAGACTTACTGATACAAAGATAAATGTAAAGTATTAAACCTGGAAACATTTTAGCATCTTTTACTACATTATAGTTTTTATCTGGGATATGGAAAGTTCACATCATTTCTGATTTAAAGATTATTGTTTTCCCTCCCTCCCTACATTCCTTCCTTTCTTCTCTCTTCCTTTATGAAGAGATCATTTTTCCTCTAAGCACCATAGGTTAGGAGTTTACCTGTTCTAGGAAGTGATCTCTCATTGTTCCCTAACTTTTTATATTTTCTTAAATGTGGGATTAGTGGTTTTCACTACTACTTTTGAAGTAATGGTTCTTTTTTTTTTTTTCAAAGTGAAGTAAGTTGACTTATGTATGTAACCTTCAGTGTATACTCTACAGACAACTCCCAGGGAGACAAATCATCACCCTAAAGGGAGGGGCCGGGAGGCTTAAGGTACTTCATAATCTTCCAAGAAAACTTGATTATTTTAAGAGGTATTGAAAATTTACTTTGAAAGAGTTTTGTTTACAACGTTCTACATAGATTGTGAAATTCAAGGAGAAAACTGTTGGCATTGTTTAAAGTTCAAAAAGGCAAATGTGACACCAATTTCGGAAGGAACAATTGCACATTTTTTATTTGCTGAAGATTTCTTATGCTAATGGTCATGATGTAGATTAGGAAAAGAGGCTAAAAATGTTTCATTAACTTAATACTCAAGGTCATAAGGGTAATACAGCTGAGATTCAGATCCAAACTGCTTTGCTTCAGAATCCATACAAATTCTTACTCTTAAGGCATGCTGTGGAGCCTGTTATGGGCCCTTCTGATTTGTTCTCTTAGTGTGTCTGTCTGTCTGTCTCTCTGTCTCCCTCTCTCTCTCTCTCTCTCTCTCTCTCTCTCTCTCTCTGCCTAAAACAATAAAAATAAATCTCTAAGGCATGCTGATTTTAGAGGAATAGAAAAGAAATGTTAATGTTTCATTAGCTTACTTTCTTTTTCTTTTTGGAACATGCCAGATCTTTTCTGGTGCCTGGGACTCTTTGGCTTGTCACATTACTGATTTTTTCTAATCCTTGTATGTCCTGGATCTAATTAAAATCAACCCCCAGAGAGGCTTTCCATAACATCTCATGGAAAGGATCTCCCAAATTACATCATATTATTTTTTTCTTAACGGTTCTAAATTCTAATATCTGTAAATATTTTTCTTTTATTCTCACTGTAAGCTCTATGAGGACAGAAAACTGTCATTTTCTCCTTTGTTTCCTCAAGTTTGTTTTACAGAATAATGCTGGTACACGTTAGTACGTATATTTAATTGCTGTTGGTTCAGTAAGTGAATATAAGTTTGTATAGATAAACAAGTACTTTTTTTCCTCAAAAAAATTTTTTTAACAATAAGACTACACTTCAGTTTTAATTTCTAGTTGTTACTGTGGCATTTGAAACTGAGCCACAGGTTGGACAAGCTTGCTTTAAGGGTTTCATTGGTCATATTCGTCTATGCCTCTGCTGTATCCCAGACACTTACGATATTGTTATAGAAAAACCAGATGAAGTTTATGGGGGAGACATGTATTAACCAATTAAATTACAAATTACAAAGTTCTGTCCCTTTACTCTCCACAGCGTAACAAAAGTGAACTCTGTAAAGTATAAATTAGATCACTTTCTTTTCCTATTAAGAACCATTTTCCTATTAAAGAGTCTCAATTGGTATAAACCCCTAAGTGATCTTATGATTCTGTCTGTCTTACCATGGAGCTGCCCACCTTTTGGTGGGCTTGCTTAGCTTCAGACATAGTAGTCTTATTTTAGTTCTTGTACCTCTGAGGACTTTTACACATGTAGTTTCTTTGCCCAGAATCATTTTCCCCTCCCCTACTCACATTTACTTTTTTTTACTTTTTTAAATTAAATGTTCTGTTTTTAGAGGAATTTCCTGCCCAATTAAAATACCCTCCTTTTGATAGGGAAAATCCCATATAAGGAAATTCACCATCTGAGCTAAAATGGTGCCCCTGCACCAGTCACTGCCCAAAATGGTGACCCCTGAGGGCTAGGACTTTCCCACTGACATACTTTCAAACTAACTAATCCCCAAACCCCATGATAGGCCCTATAAAAGTAAAAGTTCCCTGTCGGTTGGGGCTCAGTCTTTGGGAATTATCCTATTGGACCCGCTGGTGTAATAAAGCTGTGTTCTCCCTGATCTCAGTGTGCCACTTGAGTTTCCTTGGTCAATGGTTTTCTGCAACATTTTGGTTCCCTGACTGGAAAACCCAACCACACTGGCCCTTGTCACTGGTGTGGAGTGGAGGCGGGTTGCGGGAAGAGGAGGAGACCCGAGAAGGGTAGGCGCACCCCACTGATTTCAGTGGACCTTGGATCGGTGTCTTTCCTGGACAACCGCGGCCCGGCCCAGATCTCATCTGGACTGGGAGCGAGACCATGGGACCACCAGCCCCTGTTGTCCATTGGACATGGTAAGCACCCTACACCCCCCCC